>ML284639.1:0-21563 GCA_005239495.1 Nicotiana undulata
GTTGGGTTACTTTATTTGACAACGATCGCTTACATTCTTTTAAGGTGTAAATTGAGCGTATCAATCCCAGAGGTATGTAAGTGGATATCTACTGTTATTAGGGGGCTGTTCTATCTCTTGGAAGTTCAAGATACAAGCTACTAATGCTCTTTCTTCAGTTGAGGCCGAGTATAGGGCCTTGCGTCAGGTTGTTGCTGAAACTATTTGGGTGGTTCGGCTTCTCAGTGAGTTTGGGATATCATCCTTGTCCCATGTTTCAGTAGTTTGTGATAATCACTCTGCCATCCACATTGCTAAATATTCGGTGTTTCATGAGCGCACCAAAGATATTGAGATCGATTTCCATTTTGTGCTTGAGCGGCTTGCTTCTGGGTTTATAGCATTGCATGATATTTCTTATGCTGCTCAATAATTGATGTTTTCACTAAGGTTTTGTCAAGTGTTTCACATACTATTTTTATTTCCAAGCTCGGACTGGTGGCCCATTCCAGCTTGCGAGGGGTGTTGAAGCCCAGGTTCTTGGTACAGAGGCCCAAACACATGACTCAGCCCAATGCTCCAAGACTGGCCCACCTTGAAGACTTCTTTCAGTAGCATTATTTATTCTTCAAATATAGTCACTTTGTAGAGATAGCCTTCACTTTGTATTATATATAAATAGCTAGTCTCAACACTCTATTAGGCTAGAAGACTCGTTTTATCATATTGGCTCCAAGTTGAATGAAAGGTTCTCGTCTTTCTCTTTCGTAGGACTTGTTTCACACATTCTCTCAAATTACTTTGAGCTTGATTTGTAACAATTTCTGCTTCTTTATAAGCTCTTCCATGACTTTTCTCCTTTGGGCTGAGAAATCATATTTCAACTCACCTTGAAATAGTAAGTTAATTAATTAACTTTTTTTATTTTATGCAAGATAAGTGCTAATACAAAAACTTCAATAACTAAATGGGTTAGAGAGAGAAGCTCTCCATTCTCACTACAATCCCAACTCTCTTCAACATGACAACAAATATTAAACCACCTGATCTAGAATCCCCATAACAACAACCAATGAATGTAGATGCCCCAATACAACCACCAATCAAGCCCTCCTACGCAGAGACCTTACTGGACAATCATGTAATGTCCTTACCAACTATTACAACTACCTTATCCAACATTGACATGTCATATGAGGAGCTATCTCCAAATCAATAAAGTTCCATTCCGATCACCAGTTCTGACAAAGTCAAACTTTATTATCCATCGCGATTCTCCATTATCGTTAAAGTATTTGTCCGCAAAGTAGGTCATCTCACCCTCAAACAAAAACTCCAGGAGCTATGGAAGCCCTCTGAACCTCTATCCCTAATTGACCTTGGTAGCGAGTTCTTTTTTATCAAGTATCAATAAGAACACAATGAATAAAGCCATACACGAAGGTCCTTGGTTTGGACTGAAACACTTTCTATCAGTGCGTCGATGGGAACCTCAATTTCTGGCTTCCAACACTAATCTCACATACACAGCCATATGGAGTAGACTACCAGAATTGCCAATGGAATACTATGACCTATCTATTCTACAGAAAGTGGGAAATAAGATAGGAAAAAAACTCAAAGTGGACACTTGCACTTCATCCACCACCAGAGGGAGATATGCACGTATCTGCGTAGAAGTGCCACTGAAAGAACCACTACTCTCGCATGTGTTCATTGGCACCCATCGACAACAAATACTCTACGAAGGTCTCCATATGTTATGTGTAGCATGCGGAGTACAGGGTCACATCTCCAAACAATGCCCACATGTCATGCCACCAACATCCAACACACCTTCTACTATAGGCCCATCAACAACAAATGTCTCCCCTACCCAAAATACACAAGAATGGAAAACTTTTGTTTTCCCACGAAGACACGTTCCCAAGGTCGCAAAATCGCAGGCAACACCAAATCAAAGGAGAAGTACAGTACCCAGCCAAGCTGCGCAACTGGAACCTCTACAACAGTCACCACAAGCACCCCCAGGTACGTCTTCTACTAACCCGCTATTAAGTTGTAATAAACCATGTTTATCATATCCCCCCTTAAGTCTAATAATATCAATCTAGTAAGATTTTTTCATTTTTTAAATTAACCTTTGGATAATTCCTCCCTAACACCTGACAAGCCAACTTCTGCCCAAACTCACCCAGCACAGGCCCAACACACTCCTACAATCCAGCCCACTGATAGAGCATCACTAATCGCCACTCACCCCACAACTCCCACCCAAGACACACACGTTGCAGGAATGAATTGTGACCTAATGGACACCACTCCCACTCCTTCGAGTGCCACATCAGCACCACCTCCCACTCTAACAAATCATGAACCTTCCACCTGTCGCGCCCCTTTGTTTCCTCTCCTTTCGGATCGGTCAGATTTTTTGACATTATTGAGAAAACTCATTTCCTTTTGGGATAAGGGATGTGAAAGATTTGAAAAGTCGCCACATAACGAATTAAGGTGTGTTAGGGCACCTACTAAGGGTTACTTACAACAAAGCTTTGAATAACCAGATATTTGGGTAAGGACTTGAAATTACTTCAAGGGGAAGGTGTTAGGCACCCCTCAAAGTCCACAACTGTGGTTCCCGACCAAACGGACTTTGTGAATTAAACAAGTAGAAAATATGCAGTTAAAGTATATATGTAAACAAATAGAGGTCTGAAAAGATTCATAGTCTAATCACACATATGTGATAAAGTTTAAAGGATTTTCAGTCTAAGCACACATATGTAAAGGATAGGGGAGGTCCTAAGTTGTTTATCCTATAGGATCACATCAATGCAATGCCCGGTAATCACTCATCAGTGAGGGGATACACATGGCATTACGCACCGGTCATCATATCCATTTCTACCCATTATCCGACCCCTTAGTGGTTATTAAGCGAATTTTATTTAACGAGCTCTAAGCATGCTGTTACCCGTCCCTTCGTTGTGGTCCTAGAGGAATTTAGGTCCTCTAGATATAGGTAGTTCTAGACAAACCCCTAAGGTTTTAAAAGGATAAAATTCTAGGCGACAAGCAAGAACAAGTAGGACTAATCAGATAAATGCAGGAAAGCAGTTATGAGGCTCAGATTTACCTCTGTGGATAATGCACATTACAACACGTCTCAAACACAAACAAGAGGCAGTTTATTAGACAAAATCCTAAGAAGGATATCTAAGTGAGGGCTAAAGCACAGAAATACATGACGATGTTTTTACAAACTCAACAACGGGGTCCTAATCAGTTGCCTACTGATTTTTAAACATGTGAGTCTTTAGACAGCAAACACAATCAAACAATTTTCCATCTTTATAGAGATTGATTACCTAAGGCTTGCCTAGGCGTGGAATTGTGCACAATAAAATTTAATAGAGTTATTAGGCAGTTCAGAAACTGTTTTTACATAAAGCATGTTGTTCTAGATGATACGAATCTGAGAATGCAGAGATTGTTACCAGTTTTACCCAGAACACATCACAAGGTGAGATTATTTACACCTTTTCATGAATCAGTAGTTAAACTAAGTGTCTTAAACAAAGGCGAACATTGTCTTAGAGCATGGTATTTAATATGCACATACAACTGGTTTAATTGTTAAGACATAATCTCAAAATGCACAGAATTCCTAAGGCATGATTTCTAAATGCACATAAGAGTTACAGAATCGTTAAAACATGATTTCTGAGTGCACACATGAGCAACAGGTTTTATGTTTATTATCCTAGGATCAGGATCTCTAAGTGATAAACATAAACATGGATTAGTGGCAGATGAGTTGCTAAAACAATAGACATGAAATCCTAGTAACATGATGTCTAAAACATGGATTCCAATGCAAATATAGATAATGTAAAGCCTAAAACATGCTTTCTACCCGATGACATTGATAGAACCATATAGCTACCCTCTCATTTCACTAGCCATCCCCAATAATTTTTTACAGTAATTATTACAAACCAGCTGAATAAATTACATGAATAGGTAAAAGAAGAAAAAGATCAACTATAGGGAGCCTGAAGCAGAGCCAAGTGTATCCTGAAGGTACCAGATCTTCCATAACCTCAAATGCCAAGTTTATATCCAGTCTCATGTTCGGGTGTGTCAGAGTTACCTACGGACCTCAAGAATCCCGGACAGTGCTCACACCCAGAGTTTCATAACCAGAACTGAGTAAGTGCAATGTGGAAGGGTCAACCCCAGTGTGTCAGAGTTCAAAGGGATCTCATAGGGATCCCAAAGCAGTCACACACTGAAGGAGCAGAACCTAAGGACCTAAGAGTAGAGTGAGAGTGCTTGACATAGTTTTGAAAATGTTTAGATAGATAACAATATTGAAAGGGTTCCAGTTAAGTAAAGGAGTCTTATAAAATAAGAGTTGTTCTGAAAAGAATAGTTTGAACAAGGTCCGTATAAACAATTGAGGAAACAATCACAGAGCAAACAGGTTCAAAAACAGTCTCTCACACAGGGGTAATGGTAGTTGGGGACAGATACAACACACATAGTGTAGCACATAACTAACAAAACCACAGAAGCTTTTAGGAGCTAATAATACATACATAGCACATGTGTATGAACTTCATTCACAAACAGTGAAGACATAGTTGGCAGAGTTAAGCATAGAATCAGAACAACTTAGGGGGTTCATCATATTAGGAGATAACTGATAATACCAGCATATTATAGGATTGAATTTCAGGACAAACAAAGAGGACATAGAGGTACTAAACAGAATTGAGTAAAGTTAATCATAGAATCAGAACAACCTAGGATAACAAATCGGTTTTGCAAAAACAGATGCATACCAGAAACCATGTAACAAACAAATAATCATTCAGACCTATATAAATAGAGTAGAGCCAGTTTAATGCATACTACCAAGGAATGGACAGGTTCATAACATGTTGATTATAAGTTGAATTAGAATAGAATTAACATGCTAACTGCATATTGAAAAGTTTCAGAATACCAATAAACTACATCAGTAAGAAAACACATAGATGCTAACTACATATTGAGAAGTTTCTGAATATCAGTAAACTACAACAATAAGAAAAAACACATAGAGTTTGAAGCTTGGATTTAAATCAGTTGATACCAGTTAAGTGAGAGACACAAAGTGAAGAGCACTAGAGTGTAATAGCTAGCCTTGGCTTATAGCCAGCTAGTTTCAGTGACAGAAACAAGTAATAAGAAAGAGCAGAAAAGCTTTGAGTGTGTGAGAGCTTTTGGACTAATGTGTTCGTCTCTTTAAATGAAAAGAGAAGAGAGTATATATATAATAGTTTGAAATCTAGGTAAATAAGGCAAGAATCAATTTGTTCAGTAATTGAAAAAATCGGAATCAAATAAAGTAAAATCAAATCAAGTCTTCCCCTAATTAAGCGAGTCATTTCAAACGGTAGAGAGCAGGTGACAAATATGGAAAGAATTCAAACAGTATAGGTATAGAACAGGTAATTAGGGATAGATTCATAAAGTTCTAATTAAGAAAATAACATTAAGAATCGATTAATAATGCAGTCAATCACATAATAAGGTAAGAAAATAATTTAAAAGTTGTAAAAACAGAAAAGTAGCCGGAACTCAGTAAAGAGTATCAACACAGGAAATCAGGGATTCAAAGAATCGGAAAATAGTACTAATATTAAGGGAAACATTATAGGCTTCCATGAATAACAAGTAAACTGAGTATAACCAGAAAGAGACAAGTAAGAAACCCTAATAAGACATTATTAGGGTAAAAAATCATAAAATATTCTAATTAATCGAAGCATACTCATGAGAATCAAACATATAGACAAATCGAATGAACAGTTAGCAAGAACGAACTCAGAATCCAAGACTAAAGCCAAAATTAGGGGTTTTCAACATAATTAGTAGGTTAAGGGAGAACTTAATAAAAATCGTTTAAAAACAATAAAAATCATTGAATAACACTTAAAATCAGAGAAAATCGCTTTGAATAGAAGTTTCAGAAACCCTAGTTACGAAGAAAATGAAGCGACGCTTTGAAAATTGAAAGGTTTTCATAAAACAAGCAAAAAAATAGTTCCTAATACGCTCAAATTACACCTTAAAATAGTGTAAGCGATCGATGTCAAATATAGTAACCCAACTAGGTTGGGGTCGAATCCCACAGAGAACAATATATAGGCGATTAGGAATGTAAGAGAATTATCACTTATCGCGCAATGCCAAACGCTTAGATTTTTATTGTGAAAATATTTATAACTAAATGAAAAAATGTAAACTAACCTAGAAAGCAAGTAAAATGATCAATGGCAACAAGTATGGATGCTTCGGGAATTACATTCAAGTAACGATCCAATGTATTTCATGATCTTACAAATATGAGCGAGTTTATGTTAATTAGCCACGGATAATAATTCTTAATTAGCTTCTTCCAAAGACTAACAAGACTTCTTAATTGAATTATTCCTAACCCAATTAAGAGATTAATCACACCCGTATATGACTACAAGTAGTTCAATCCTATTCCTAGGTAGAATCTATAAAATGAGGGTTAAGACCTCAAGTTCTTGTTAATTAATCTTTCCCAACCCCAAATTATTTTTTCCAAAATTAATTCGTAGTTAATAGGCGTCCTAGGGTTAGCTAACCCCTTTGGAAACATTAAAGAACAAGAATAATTAAAGAAACAACAACTCACTTCATAAATAAATGAAAATCATTCAATACATAAGCACAACAAGGTATTTAATCCACACTTTAAATATGAATATTTCCATAAACAAGATTCAAGTGTTGGAAATAAATACTACACACTTAAATAGTCAATACAAAGCAAGGAAATGAAAAAATAAACATAAATGGGTAAGAAATCCTTAACCACAAGCTTGAAATCTTCAAAACCCAAGTGTCTGTGCAAACCCTAGCTCCCAAAAATGTTCTCTCTTGTCTTCAAGACTCAAAATATGTTCAAAGATAAGCCAAAGATACTGAAAATATCTGCTAGGTCGTGTATAAAAATGGTTTGGGGATAAAAATATGTGAAATTCCAAGTCTGCCCAGTTCTGCACAACAAATATACTATGCGTTCACGACAGTACCTTCGCGTTCGCGAAGGTCTATAACCCTCAATCTCCGCGTTCGCACTAACCTTCACGCGATCGTGATGTTTTGGTTCTTGAACCTTCGCGTTCGCGGTGTGTTCCACGCGTTCGCGAAGGTCTATAACCCTCAATCTCCGCGTTCGCACTAACCTTCACGCGATCGTGATGTTTTGGTTCTTGAACCTTCGCGTTCGCGGTGTGTTCCACGCGTTCGCGAAGGTTTGACTCTTCAGCAGACACAATGATTCTTCGCGTTCGTGTTGAGTTCCCTGCGTTCGCGATGGTATAGCTTCCTGAAGCTTCGCGTTTGCAGTGGACCTCCGCGTTCGCGAAGGGTATTTAACGGGGCAGACCTCCATTGTCCAATTTAGCTCCTTTTTCACTTGTTTTTATACGATTTCTTCACAATCATCGCTAAATCACTCGACACCTGAAATATGCCATTAAACATCAATAAATATCTTAGTCTCTCAACAAAATTATGGAAAAGATTAAGTATTAAGAGGAGATAAGTTGGTAAATACCAACTTATCAGTTCCAATATCTTCAGATCTGTTACAGATTTAAAGATTTAAGAGATGAAGTTAGGGTTTTGAGAGAAATAACCCAGAGATAGAGAGAGAGACCGGCTTAGAAACCATAGGTCTAGCAAGAGAAAAACAAATAACGATCTTACTCAATCGAGCCATGGTGGCCTGAGAATGGTGAGGACAGGCCATGGGATGTGAGTGAACGGCCACGGTCCCTTGAGGATCTCAAGGCAACAAGAATCCCGGTCATGGGGGAGCCATTGAGGCTGGGAACGGTGGTGAGCCACCATTATTAACGGCGAGCAAGCAACGACAGAGTGTATTTGGGGCAGAGGGAGTTTGAGAGAGAATGAGAGGAGTGTGATGGCGGAAAAGGTGAGGAAATGAGGGGTTTGGGGGGTATTGGTGTTAGGTTAGTTAAGGAAAGAACAAATCTGGGCCATTGATCAAAATTGATCAACGACCAAAATTTAACCAGCGTTGGGTCGGGTAGGATATAGGGATTGGGAATGGGTCTTTGGGCTAGTATAATTAGGTGTTTGGGCTGGTTTAATTTAGGCTATAATTGAAATAGAAATAGGTCATTTGTTATATACCCGAATTAAATTAGTCAAAATAATTTATAACATAATTAATAATTATAAAAAATGAATCTTATGCATGGAAATAATTTTAAAATGATTATTTAGTATTAAAAAATATAAAGGGCTGATTTTTGGTAAAAATGATACGAAAATTATATACATGGGCTATAATTGCAAAGTTATTGCAATTATAGCCAAAAGGTGCCAATTTGACTATTTATGGAATAATTTGGCCTTAATAGAACCATAAGTAATAAATTAAGTCAAGAAATGATTTTGAAATCATTTGTGATGCAATTTGGTAATTATTTGTTGGAAATAAATACTGGATAAATTAATAAAAATGGAAACAATTATGGAAAAATACCAATTGGTATTAATGCATGATTTTGAAGGTATATATGCAATTTAAAAATAATTAAGAAAAAAAGGGTATCAACACCACCTCACTCATCAGCCCACCCCATCAAAGCCCAGAACCCTACCGCTTAGGCAATCATGAAACAGATTTGCCCCTTACCACACCCCAGCCCACAAATATCTCTATAGGTAGAAGTCATGTTCTACACACAGACACACACAACTTAAGCCCATCTATAAAGCCCAATCACCTTCACCTAGATTCTCACGCCAATCTTTCACCGCCCCTATCCCCAAATCCTTTAATTACCCACCCTGACTTACCATCAATACCGCACAAAACCCACACGCAAAACACTTACACTCCTTCCAATCTTCCTTCTTCAAATACTCCCTACAGTACCCATGCAGAGGCCTCACACGCCTATTTACCCTCTAAGAACGAACAACCAGCGTCCAACCTTGCTCTCATTCCGACCCTTAAACCTTCATTATCTCACACCATCAACAATGAACAACCAGACAACTCCACATCTTCCACAGTCCTACCGGGTGATCTACACCTCTCAAACACCAACTCCTTACTACCCACCACAATCATGGCTGGAACTAGGACTCCATAACCATGCCTTGACCTTCACCATGATGGTGAACAACCAGGAGGTAATAATACGTCTCCAAAATCCACTAGACCTGGCCCAAATAGTCACAGAGGGCATGATAACTGCCATGGATCTCTACGGCCAATATCAATGGTCTCTCTCCCAGTCCCCTCAATCCCCAATGTGGGGGATGCCACTCACATGGAATCACATGGTCCAAACCTCCTCCAACCCTCTCACACCAACATATGCCGGCCTTTATTTCTACCCTACCACACATTCACCGATTTCCATTGATACACAACACACTTCCACTCAATCTCCATTATCCACCAATGTCAGTGATGAGCCCCTTCGAAAACCTAACCCCCTCTCCAAGCTCCCTAAGTCCTCAACCACCAACCCCCGACGAACAAGAAATTCTTACACCTCAAGAAATCGCAGCAGTAATGGAGGAGATGAGGGAAACACGAACGGAGCCAGTTTGGCTAGGGGGCTGCCATATCACTGTCCTAAAAGAGTAGTACAACAAAAAAATAATACTCATGTCACGACCCAAAATCCATAAGGTCGTGATGGCGCGGATACCACTGTCAGGAAAGCCAAACCTTAGCTAGTTTAAAATAAATTCATGTCTCAATATTTTCAAAATCGTTACCTTTCACTTTAATACATAATAACTAGATGAAATCCATTTAATAGAAATAACGGTCCAATATTCCTTTTTTTTTAAAATACACCCCAAACACATCCCAGAACCCGGTGACACAAGTACATGAGCAAAATTCTAAGAATTTATATAATTACTACAAAGCTTGTCCGAAAAACAAATTGGACAAGAAATTTTGAAAATAAGGTACAAATACATATGAGGAAGACTCTGCCGGTTGCGGTCGTCTCTGGGTGATGCAGCTCATCTAAGTCTCCAAGTCAGTCACATTGCTATGAATATACCTGTGCAACAAATGCACAGCAAGTGTAGTATGAGTACATAAATATATATGTACCTAGTGAGTATCCCATCTAATCTCGAAGAAGTAGTGACGAGAGGTCGACTTGACACTCACTAAGGTCCAACAATATAATTTAACAGAATATGATGAAAGCGGTAGGCATGTAAAGGTAGTAAAGCAGCAAATATATATATAAGGTACTGAAATCCAACCAAGTACTGGAAGTAAATAAATAATTACTACTTCATTTCCCCCCAAATATCTATCAAATCAGTACCCACGAAATCAGTAACAATTTATCATGTGCACACGGGATAAGGACAACCGGCCTGAGCCATAAAATAATCATATTTGTGCACTGCCGAGGGTCGAACGACCCGAACTATAAGTGCATCTTTTACCCCGCTCGCGAATCGATCATGCGACGCGGTTGACATAATAATAAGGCTACCCCGCCCACGGATCATACTTGCGACTCGGATGCTCATATACATACACAGAATTACCATAAGGCTACCCCGCTCGCGAATCATACCTGCGACTCAGGTGCTCGTATACATACACAGAATTATCATAAGGCTACCTCGCTCGCGAATCATACCTGCGACTCGGGTGCTCGTATACATACACAGAATTATCATAAAATTTAGGAAAATTTAGTAGAGACTATGCTTGTAAGCAGGAACTAAACAACTGTAAATTTGGGTGTAGCTTCCTACTATTCTCATGCTAATTCAGGGATAATAAGCAAATTAAGGTACATCTAGAGATACATGTAAGGCACATAAAGCATGCTCGTGAGTCCTAAAACTACCCGACCTGGCATAATAGTAGCTGCGCACGGACTCTGGTCCCTTCGTGCGTGTGTAGCCCCCACAAATAAGGATAATACGTTCATTTATAATGACCTATGGGGACAATTTCCTCTTACAATGTTAGAAAGGAGACTCACCTCGTGTCGAACCTACTTTTCGGGTCAAGAATGCGCCCAAAACTCCAAACTCGTCCCCCAGGGACTCAAAACTAGCCACAAGTTACTTAATTATATCAATAAATGCTAAATGAATCAATTCTAATGCATGGAAGTGAGTTTTCTAAAGTCTTTCCCCAAAATTCAAAAATCAAACCCGGACCCGCTCGGTCCAAACCCGAAATTCGGACCAAAACTCGATTACCCATTCGCCCCCGAGCCCGGATATATAAATGATTTTGGAATCCGACCTCAATTTGAGGTCTAAATCCCCAAATTTTAATATTCTTAGCTTTTACCCAAAATTCCCAATTCCACCATGAAAACCCTAGATTCTAGGATGAAATCTTGTAAAAAGAAGTAAATGAGTGGAAAAAATGAGTTAGAAATCACTTACAAACGTTTTGGAGAAGAAAGAGTGTTTGGAAAATCGCCTCTTATGTTTTTGGGGTATTGAAAAATGAAACATAACTGAAACTCCCACTTATTTATACTCCTCTCAGTCCCCCCCACCGCGGACCGCACAAAACCGTTTGCGGTCCGCACGAAAAAGTGAAGAAAACTGACTGCAGTGACATGATTTAGTATTTTGGCTATACCTTTCTCTACAAATGTCCAAATTATGATTTCTTTACCTTTCTAGAAACTAGACACGAAGGGCTACAACTTTTGTTTTTGCATCATTTTAAAATTTCTTGTATATCAAAAAATATAGGCCTCCGAAGTCGGACCAGTGGCCCAGCTCCTCCACCGCGGACCGCGAAAAAACGACCACGGCCACAAAGCCCCCCACCGTGGTCAGCACAAAAAGGACCGCTGACCGCGGTGGTGGGTTCAGAGATTTGACTTCTCGACCTGCAACAGCTATGTTTTAAGCGTAAAGACATCCCGGGACCTACCCGAAACTCACCCTAGCCCCTAGGGACCCCGTCCGAACGTGCCAACAAGTCTGAAAACATATCACGGACTAAGTCGAGGCCTCAAATCACATCAAACAACGTCGAAATCATGAATCGCACCCCAATTCTAGCTTAATAAACTTTAGAACTTGAAACTTCTACATTCGATGCCGAAACCTATCAAATCACATCCGATTGACCTCAAATTTTGCACACATGTCACATTCGACATTACGGAACTGCTCCAACTTTCGAAATCGCATTCCGACCCCGATATCAAAATTTCCACTTCCGGTCAGATTTCTCAAAAACCTTCAAATTTCTATCTTTAGCCAAATGACTTCAAAATGACCTTCAGACATCCGAATTCACTTCCGATCGTGCTCCCAACTCCAGAATCACCATACGGAGCTATTTCCAGACTCGGAATCCCAAACGGAATCTATAACACTGAAATGCCTTTCAACCCAAACTTATGAAATTCTTCTAAAGTGCTAACTTCCACAATATACGTTGAAACGCTCCCGGGTTACCCAAAACCCGATCCGGACATACGCCCAAGTCCGAAATCATCATACGAACCTGCTGGAACCTTCAGATCCTGATTTTGAGGTCGTTTACTCAAAATTCCAATCTTAGTCAATTCTTCCAACTTAAGGCTTTTGAAATGAATATTTTCCTTTCAATTTAACTCCGAACTTCCTGAATTTCAACTCCGACCATACGCACAAGTCATAATACCTGAAATGAACTTGTTCATGACTTCCAACTGCTGAACAACGCGCTAAAGCTCAAAACGACCGGTCTGGTTGTTATAACTCAACTGCCCACCGGAGGTGACAAATTGCTTGATCAAGTTACGCCCCCGAGGAACCCGGAGGCAGGGAAATTTGCAATATTCATCACTCCGACTCTGAGGGAAACCATGCAAGCGCAACCCTAGGAGAATCAGCCACTGGCATCACTGAATCCAGTGGTGCAGGTCCAGCAGCCACCACCTCCACGTACCAAATCCATGAATTTCGTCATATAGAATTGTAGAGGAGCTCAGTCACCTGATTTTAGGAGAAACTTTAGGTATATGCTCAACTACTATCGACTACCTCTCGTGGTGTTGCTTGAAACACACCTACAGGACCACTTGGTTCTTAGGGACGAATTTGAATTCACTCACTTATCACAAGCATCTGTTGAAGGCCAGGTGGGTGGCATAGTCATACTTTGGAATCACTCCACAGTCATAGTAACTGAAGTTGCAATAACCAACCAAGAAATACATTGCATGGTTCAGGTATGTCCTCATGAACCCTCCTTTATGTTATCAACAATTTATGCAAGCCCTATTTCAAATAATAGGAAAATTCTTTGGCAAAATCTCATGCATATAGCTAATATATACAAAGGACCTTGGATAGTAGGTGGAGACTTCAATGACATAATCTCATCAACTGAAAAATTTGGTGGGTGTCCTATTAATAACAACAGGGCAGAATCCTTATTAAACTGCTTAAATTATTGCAACTTACTTGATTTGGCCTATAGAGGCAGTAAATTTACTTGGACTAACAAACGTAGAAAAGGAGGCTTAATCTTAGAACGACTAGATAGAATAGTTTCTAATTACGAATGGCTACGTTTAGGGGTGTTCATCAGTTGGTACGGTACGGTATTTAGATAATTCGGTACAGTATTTTCGGTATTCGATTTTCTAAAATGATATACCAATACTCCTAATTAAATTCGGTATGGTTCGGTTTTTCGCCTTTCGGTTTCGGTTTATTCGGTACGGTAACTTCGGTTTGTTCTGCTCTAAAGCAACTTTTTGAACGTAATATTTAGGGGAGAAAAATATCTTAACTAACCGGCAAAATTAAATTATAACTAGACTATAAAATCAATCTTTTGAATGCAACAACACTAGAAGCAAGGTTTGTCTATGGTCTGTCTAAGTTGAAGTAAGATTTGAAATGGTGGCTTCTAAACCTAAAACTAAAAAGGGAAAACAACTGGGTGTAAGCAGGTAACAAAAAAAATGGAGAAAAAGATACGTATAGAGAAAATAAAAGGTGAAAAATATTTTTTTTTTAAAACTAAGAATAAAAGAAAGTAAAATTTTATAACTTTTATATATATGCTATATATAATATGTATATTATGTAATTTAGTATGTATTTTGGTACGGTATTCGGTATTTCGGTATTTTATTTTCACATTCCATACCTAATACCAAATATTTTTAAAATTTAAACCAAATACCATACCAAATACCAAATCCCCAGGACCTGATGGCCTTCACCCACTATTTTTTCAAAAAAATTGGCCTACTTTAAAATATTCCGTTATTCCTTTCTGCAAAAATATATTCCACACAGGAACAATTCCCTCTGCCTTGAATCAAACATATATTTGATTAATACCGAAAATGCAAAGCCCATAAAATCCGGCTCATTTTTGACCTATCAGTTTATGTAATACGATATACAAGGTCATCACAAAAAAATTAGTTAATCGCATAAAACCTTATTTGGATGAATTAATTCACCCATCCCAATCAGCTTTCCTAAAAAATCGTCGAGCTTCTGACAACGCGAGCATTGTACAAGAACTTCTCCATAATTTTCGGACCTCAAAATCCAAGTGCTCCCATATGCTTCTTAAAATCGATTTTGAAAAAGCTTTTGACCGATTAGAGCGGGACTTCATCCGTAGAACCCTAATCTACTTCAAATTTTCACAACCTATTATCTCTTTAATCATGTCATGCATATCTACACCAACCACCTCTATCTTTTTTAATGAAACTCCGACATCTTTTTTCTCACCCATCACAGGCATTCACCAAGGGGATCCACTGTCGCCTTATATATTCATACTTTGTATGGAATTATTTATACACAATATTGACATTGTCGTCGACCATAACCTATGGTATCCAATTACCTAACACAGGCAAGATCCTCCAATCTTCCACCTATTCTTTGTGGATGACATAATATTGTTGTCAAAGATACAATTCTGCTAAAACTTGCAAAAAAGCTCTGCATCTGTCTGTTCGAGTTAGCGATAGGCCAGCAACCTTTGGCTCCCCACACGGTTGTGGCCTTTTTTCCATTATTTATCCTATTTCCGATTGGACCTTGCTCCCCCTGTGGAGAATATCCGTGAGGGAGAGACATGTATACGCGCTCACAAGAAATACTACTAGTTGTCACAAAATTATCGATCATCTAAATCACTTTACCGAGTTACCAGGCCAAAAGATAAACTATGCAAAGTCAAAAATCTTCTTTTCAAAATACACTTCACAAGCCAACAAATTTTTCATCTTAAACCCCTTCAACATAGCAGAGAGAACATCCTTTGGCAAGTATTAAGGGCTTCCACTTTTTTCGTCACGACCTACGAAACGAGATTTCCAGTACATCTTAGGCAATTTTAAAAATCGACTGGCAGGCTGGAAAATCAATCATTTAACAATGGCAGGGAAAGCAACTCTCATAAAATCTACACTGAATGTTATTCTCAACCACTTGATGCAAATCATCAAATTACCTACCTATGTCTTAAATAGACTCGAAAAATATCAAAGAAATTTTTTATGGGGCACCACGGCCCAAAAACACGCATGCACATGCTCAACTGGGATGTCATCATGACATCCAAATCACAAGGAGGCCTAGGTATCCAAAAATTAAAGGCAAAAAATCTAGCATTGTTAGCCAGTACAACGTGGTGGCTATTCCAAAATCCTAAACCCCATTGGACATCCCTTTTGCTATGGAAATATGGGAAGACCACTATCATGTCGTCCAGTACTTCGATTCTGTGGAAAAATATACTAACATGAGGGTCAGTATGCCAAAAGGGCCTAATATGGAAAGTCAACCAAGGAACTTTTATTAATTTTTGGAAAAACAACTGGTTACCACCTACTATTAATGTACGTAGTCTCATACATGAGCCTCTAACACGACAAGACCAACATCTTACTGTGGCAGAAGAACTAAAACTCCTAGGCAATCCACATCCCCAGATGTCCATGATTTCCCCCCCTTCTATAATCCAAAAAATATCACAACACTTTACTAATGCACACTCAACCCTCCCAGATCGTACCATATGGGGTTATACATTAACGGGTCTCTTCACAGTCAATTCTTGCTATAAACTGATAACAACTCCGCGACACCCAACCACCAAGACTGGATATGGAAATTGTATACCTTACCCAAAATCGAAAATTTTTATGGTTGCTAAGCCATGATCGATTACCAACAAAAAATTACTTACATAGGCTAGGGATTACTACAAATAACTTGTGCTCTATTTGCCACCAACAAGCTGAAACTATTCCTCACATTTTCCTTCAATGTATCAACGCTCAACATTGTTGGTCACATTTCCATCTACGAAACATAACCCACAGAATTACTTCTAATAACGGACAACCTCATGTTTCGCTTAACAAACTAATTAATGCGCCCAGCGTACTTGTTATAAATTCTTACCACTCCAAACGCTAATTCCCTTCATTCTATGGCATTTATGAAAAACAAGAAATCATAACTGTTTTGAGCCGGTCAAACAAATACCCCAGGCCTTAACTATTTTTAATCACGCGGCTGAATTTTACTACCTAACTAACTCAAAAACAGTAAACACTTCATCAATCCCTCTTAACCTAAAATGGAACCCCCTCCAATATACTCTTTCAAATTAAACACGGACAGCGCTATGAAACAAAATACTAATCGAGCGAGTTTTGGGGGGTATTATAATGGATGATAAAGGAACTTGGGTAGTGGGTTGCGCGGGGAATCTAGACATCACAGGTAGCACTGCCGCCGATACAGTCGCATACATCGAAACAATGGGTCTTTTACGCGGCTTGCAACTTTCTCTAGCTTACAACCTTACAACGCTGCAAATTCATTTGGACGCACAACAGGTAATTGACAACCTATGCTCAAAAACCACAAGCTTCTCACATCTAATTGATGATTGCAGGTCCATGATCCGCCAATTGGGTGATCCACCATTACAACATGCTTACAGGGAGCACAACATCGTCGCAGATAAACTGGCTCATTTTGAATAGACTTAGCAGGGACCAACATCACTTTTTGGGAGCAACCTCCACCTTTTGTAATGGCACAACTGAAAGCTGACAAGCTAGGGTTTTCACGCAGCAGATACCATTGCCATATGACACCAACAGTAGACAATGCACACTCTTTTTGCACATCTTCTGATGAAGTTTCATCTAGTCGGACAGTCTGTACTAGTACTCCACTAGGGATAGATCGTAGTAACGTCCCTGACATAGCCAGTAGAAATAGTATGGCTTTTTGTAATTTTGCACAGTACGTGCAGCCCCTGTAATGCTTTTCTAATTAATGCAAGTAGTCTTAAAAACCGAGAAAAAAAGTGCTAAATACTACTAGTAATCTTATGTTTTACTGTAGCATTTTTTTATGTTCATTTTGTTTTCTATGATATAATGCATGATTAATTGTTTATATTAGTTTAATCGTTGGTAATCAATTGATTAAATATGAATGACTCTTCATAAAATTAATCCAGAACAATTTTTGATAAACAAAGATTTAGAACTATGACCACAATACATGGCACTATATTCCACCACTTTCATCAACTTATTTCTTGTGCAATTCTATTGGATGGACTTAAAATTGATTACTATAATTTTTTTTATCTCTGAAATGTTCTTTTCCGGCAAAGAACTTGCGGCATATATTGACAGCTTTCACATTGTACCCAGAAAGAAGATGAGGAATATTAATAAACACCAATAATAAACCTCAATAATTAGGAGACAGTAACAAAGTCGTAAAGGTGTCGGTTAATTGAATATTTGAGAGACAAACAAACAAAGAATGGCACAAAGATCAAGGCCAACACTACAAATGGCAAAGTTTTGCCAAAACTATTTAGACCAACCCATGAGGCCAGGTTATAACAATGTGCTACTATTGACACATTGACACTTGCTTTTCATTGCGGCTTTAGATATCGACTTATCTCAATTGAGCACTATGAAATTAATATTATATGGCAGTTCTCAAAATAATAATCGAAAGAATATATATATATATATATATATAATATAATTTATTATGTTATATATAAAATATACAAATTTTATACAGTTTTTTAGCTACCGAATATAAATAATGTCTGGAGCGAGCTAAAAATGAAAAAAATCATTGATTGAATTAGAGTCGTTGTAGAATTATGTTGAAGTGATAAGTATTTCTATATTCTTTAATAATGAATCTCAAGTTCGAATCCCGAGCATCAGGAGCGGATTTAGGTCGTTTTATGTTGCACATGAATTCACGGTCTTTCCATCAAACTAGGTATTTTATGCATGGGTGGAGCTAGAGTGTAGCGGCGGGTTCCGCCAAACTCAGCAGGTTTGGCTCAAACCCTAAATTTGTCTTAAGAAAAGTCATTGAATATATATAAATTATTAATTTAGAACCCAGTATGTTAAAACGATTAGAATTCTGAACTCATAAGCTTGAAATCCTGGATCCGACTCTAATTTAATGTATATATTTCATAAAATTGGTTATAGTCCAAAAATGTTGAATGATGCACGTCGTTGTTTTGGATTCGCCGTTGTTGAGTATGAAATCATATTTATTAAGGAGCGTTTTACCCTCCATATAAAATTTTCCAAAACGAATTTAAATTTAATCAAGTTTCAATAGAAATATATAATATATAACAAGAAACCAAAAAAGGCTAAGAGTTGCTTTTGAGTCCTAGTCTAAACTTGGGTAGGGATACATAGTTTTTTTTTGGTTGTAGGGGCCAACGAATATTAGGTATCTGAAAACCCTAGCTAATTCTAAGACCTAAGACATAGGTTCTATTCTTCTATGCTGACACCAAACTCCAAACCCAAGTTCAATCAAAAAAGTTGCTAGCGCTAACTTATATGAGAACCATTTAATTATTATTTCATTGCATTTTCTTCTTTTTTATTGGAATTATTATATTTGAAATTAATGGAGTGGTTCATTGATTAGCCAGAGAAGGGATGGTCAAAAGATAATTTATTATCATCAATTAGCTTTGAAAATGAAGAAACTTTTAATAGGAAGTATTTTTCTTGGTCAATAAGTTTTTAGGCACATGAATGTGAATTAATCAAGAGGCACCAAATAATTAAACCAAAATGTAATTTGTTTCGTCTAGTTAAGAGTAAAGACATGTGCACTATGTGATGAAGTATGAAATGATCTTTTTGTTATTATAACATGACAATTGAATTTCAAACGCAGTTTAACCAAAATTGCCTAGAAATATTTAAATGGGAAATTTATGAACATATTGCTAATTGTATACGGGTAAAACCGGGCTCATGGTATATCTCGATCTCCGACAGAATAAGCCAAGCTCAAGACATGATGACAGGGGGCCAAAATCGAGGCAAAAGTCTCGTCGAATAATCATTCGGGGGCATAACGCCTACCCTCGATAATATCGGAGTCATGGTTTGGTATCAGTCCTAGCCTTGAACGACTTCTAAGAATATTGTCGGGCAATCAAACACAACCAACATAAGGCCGTGATATTCGCGACCAGATGGATGTCACGGCGGGGTTCTCGGCACGTATCAATGGAGAACCAACAATCAGATAATCAGAAGATTTTTTACCTTTTACCGAGTTGTACTTAGGGTCGGACTCTCATACCATATAAAGGGGGTCTAATAATTCATGACACACATTGTAATACGCATTCCAAAATAATATATTATTATTATTATTAATAATATTATTATTATTTTCTATGTTATTAGCTCTTTCTCTTGTTCATCAATGCTGGCCATAGCGAGTCGGATCGAGAGCGAATTTTACTAAGGCTGAAACTATCCTCTTCGCGTGGTTTGAATTCATTTTATCTATTTGTTCAATTTGACTTAACGTATTGCTTTGTATCAAATTAATTGCGTATTTTTAAAATCAATTACAAATTAAGATATTATTCGATTTTGAAGGTAAACGCTGGTATAAATGAAAATAAAATACAAATTAAGTAGAAATATTGGAGTAGTATCGTACACTGTGGAAGTGGAAGACAAGATCCGGTTTAAACGGGAAGGTACCAACTTAACACTGAGCACCAACAGTACAACCCCCTAATGCGTTATATTCCTCTCCTGAAAGCAAATTCCTATGATAATTTTTCAGTGTAATTAATTATCCTAAATATTAGAAAATAGTAGAAGTTATGATACCAAATCTCATCTCTCATCTCTTGTTCAAAGCTTAATTAATTAATAGGCCACACTTCAATTTACGCTAATCCTAAGTTATTATTGACCAAAAATATTGTTAGTTCCAAGCTTGAGATATTTTATAATTTTAGAATTAGTCTCCTATTTGCCATTAATTGCATAAAAAATATACACATTAAATTGCTATAATTGTCCTTCAATTAAATGATTTTGAACATGTCTTGATATGAATTTATGTGAATGGATAGTCTTTTTTATCCAATATACTCAATAGTTGACCAAACAAAGTGTACGAATTATTTGTAACAAAATTGACTGGACCTTAATTGATTTTTACAACATGACCTAAATTTAGCTTAAATTAAAATGCAAAAGATGTAAGTAGAGTTAAAAAAGTTCACGCAAAATGTAAATTAAAACTTATCGATTTTCATTCCATAGTCTCAAAATTGTACACTATACAATAGGAGTAATTTTTTTTTCTCTTTTCCTTCCTTGTCTTTTTTTCTTTTCTTTCTCTTGTAGTATATACAACCAACCACCAAAAATAAAATTAGTAACGCTACAAACCGGCGGCGACCGGAGAATAGTCGCCGTAAAAATCAGAAATGCCGGAAGCCAACCATAATCTCTCATTAAAACTATCTTGCATATCGTCGGGAATAAACGGCGTACGGCAAAGTGGACAAGTCTTCTGATCATGGTCCATCCAACGGTCCAAACAGCTCCGGTGGAATATATGTCGGCAATTTGTGAGCCGTCGGATCTCATCATCCCCATCAAATTCGTACAAGCAAACGGCACAGCTCTCCGGCGGGTCAACCAGTTCGGAGAACTTAACCACCGGTAAAAGCTCCCGGATCAACGTTGCTGACACTGAGTGGAGCTCCGAGTGAGATTCGGGTCGGGTTGGGAATGACATTTCAGGTTCGAGGAAATCTCCTAGACCCAGAACTGTGAAAAGCGTGCAAATGAACTTTCTGATAAAACCCAGAATTGTTAATACGTGGACTAACAATTTGGGTAGGAATAAATCCGTGTAACCAACTGGAAAACCCATTATTTCTCGAAAAATCGAAATACTAAAATAGTTGCAATTTAGCAGTTTAGTGTGTGTAAAAATATGGAGATATGGTTAGAGAGGGAAGAAGCTGAGATTTGAGAAAGCGGAGAGAAAACGGAAAACGGGGAGGTGAATTATATAGGAGGAAAAGGAGAGTGGCGAAAAGACATAAAAGGACTTGGTTTTGAGTGAAACTACGGGGAACCTGTGAAATTTGTTTGGGGAGGGGGGGG
>ML284639.1:21722-32074 GCA_005239495.1 Nicotiana undulata
TTTTTGGGGGGGGGGGGGGGGGGGGTAGGGACGTGACGATGTGTTTGTATTATACGCTAATGTCCCATTCGGGAGTTGTAGGGGTGGAGTTGTCGTACAATTTGGGCCGTTCACTGATCAACACGTTTTGTTTTGTCGCTTTTTTACCTCATGCTTTTCTCTATTTTCACCTCATGCTTTTCTCTATTTTCACCTCCTACAGTCAAATTTTCAGATTTTCTTTCTACCACTTCGGTAATTTTGCATAGCCCACGCTTTACATAAACAGTCAATCTATCTTTATATGGCAGGGTTAACTCTTTGCCCACACTATCCTTCTCAGATAGTGACGGAATCAAGTCGTCGAAAAATAATATTATATTGCTAGATAATTTTTTATTATATATATATATATATATTAATTTTTTTTAATATATCTAATTATATATATTTTGATACCCCTTGATGAAAATTTTGAATTCGCCGCTGTCTTCAGACCTCACTTATAGAAATAAATTGGATTCTGTTGTTGTTGTTGGGAATTTTGCATAGATTTTCGGGGGTCTTTTGATATGCATACAAGGTTATATTATAATCATGGGATTAATAATCTCGAAATTATTTAGTGCTATATGCTTTGTTTGGTTATTCGCATAGAAGTAAATATTATAATGGTAAATTTACTATAGCGTGTTTTTCTGATGGAAATCGAATGAATCGAAATATTGTGCTTTAAATTTCGGATGCTTAAATTAAAAAATATATTTGTAATTTGGAGTATGAAAACGGAATAAATGTGATTTGATACATTAATTGTTTGTTTTTTAAATATGTAATTAAATGTTCTCAATCTCAATGCATGTTTGGTCAACAAGAGGATTCAATTGAGTGAGATTTTGTCCAATACTGAAGTATGACTTCATACATTATCTTTTTGTTTTTCTCCATATTTCGATATTTGGTCTAAGCAGAGTTAATTTTAACATAAACAATTAATTACCAAAAATAAAATAAAAAATTACATAGAAGGTATTATGTTGTAGGGCTTGGAGTTGTCTAAAACTACATTAATTTATTTAAAGAGCGTTTAATTAATCCAATTCAATGTTTGAAATGTTGACAAAATTTTTGAGATTATGAAGTATTACTTATTTTAGGAAAAGTTTCTCACTTAGTTTGTGCAATTAAATACTATGGGATATATAATGTAATATATCTGAGCAACTACATGAAAAGTAAAGCACAATGAAAAATATATGGTCGTGTCACTCAAAAAGGGAATGAAGAGGTTGCTTTGTGCATTTCATTTACATCTTTTTCAGTGACAAATTTAAATAATCTTTCTGTGTTATATTAAATAAATATATAGACAAATCTAATGATATGAATGACGTAAAATTTGGTGGACCTAAAAACAATAATGAACACAAGACTGGCTAATAATTTTGTATTCAATTTATACACCAAAAGATAACATAAAAACTTTTTTTTGAGTACTAAAAGATAGATATGGCAAATATATGTTACTATTATAATTAAGGACAATTTTTGAAATTTTAAATTCTTTCAAAGCTTATCACTTTAGTATAACATGTTTCACTTTCAATGATTAATTATGACAACATCCGTTATATGTTTCTAAATTGAAATTAATTGTGCGTTGAACAAGTTGAGTATTTCTTTTATGACAATATCAATAGATGAGTAGTCACAGCCCACAAAAGAGAAGAAAAAAAAGGTAAGAGTTGTTCTGTAGGAAGTGACCTACGAATTTTCGTTGATCTAATCTTGTATATCTATTTATTATAAAACTAAAAAGTTATATGATCAGTGTATATACTATATTCATAAGTACAGGGAGAAATATACATTATAAGCTACGAGTCGTATATAAAAAATGATCGTTTGGTGCACGTACAAAGTATCTCACGTACACGTGTTATTAATCTGTAAAATAAATAAAACAATAAACTTTCTGAAAGTACAGAAACAGAAAGTAAGTAGAAGTAGAACGTCAAAATAAATTCTGAAAATAGTATAGGAATAAATCGAGTCCACTGAATACACAGTGTGTCCATAAGGAAATTATTCCCCTCAAGTACCCGAGGTTTTGGAATATATCCTCCCAGGATAGAACGATTTAACTCACCAACGTATCGGTACCTAAAACTCTGGTGATCGGCGAACCACTTGATGGTCGTAAAATACACTGGAATATTTTGTGCAGAAAAAGAAGAAGAAGATCAGAAAATTTAGTAAGTAAAAATTCTGGGATTCAAGGTATATTTATAGCCAATTTCGTACTGTTTCTGAAAAGGTTTTGCAACCTTTCAGAACAGCCATAGCTGTTGGAACTGGTATCAATATTGCGGGAAAAATTAAAATAGGGATTTAAAATAATTCGGAAAAGAAAAAGGGCCGGACTGGACCGAGTCGCGGGTCATGGGTTATTCCGGATTGGATTTTCGTTAATTAATTAAATAATTTGAAAGGAATTTTGTCCAAAAAGTTTAATCAATCAGAGGCCAAGGCAGAGCGAGCGACGACGACGCGAGGCTTGTATTCTTCTCAACTCTTTAAGAGCTAGAAGAAGAGCTTCTCTATATATACACATAAATTTTCTTTCCTTCTTCTAATGAGGGACAAAGTACACTAATTCAAATTTCACTTTCCTCCAAAAAAAAATTCCCCCATTTTTCATTTACTCTCTTTAAACTACATCAAATTATAATTAAGCTATACTAAACAGTCTAAACTTAAAGGCCAATAACATAAGGTTGGAGAAAAGGCTACACTGGAGGAGTATTCATGTAAAAGCACAGGCTTTTACTTTCTTGAAAATTGTTATGGCGAAAATAGATAGATGAAATTCCTCCAAAAAATATGAGTTTTTACTTGTTAAAATTAATTAGGTAATGTACCATGCAATAAAAGGAACAGAAGATCGAAAAGGACTGATTTAGGTGCCAGTAGCTCTCTTTTCTACCTTTTGGCTGAAATTTGACCTTTATATTTTCAACATATTTTGAGTACAAGTATTTGCTATCTCTCGTACGTTGAGAGTGATCGAAAACTGACCAAAAGTCCAAAAATTACACATACTTTACCAAGTTATTATCCAGTTAAAGAAGAAATTAAAATGAATTAATTATGTACATATACAAGTCCCAACACACGGAAAATGTAATCATAAAAATAAAGAACACTCAATAAATGTAATAATATACTGCTACTCTAAACTCGCCCAAGAATAAAGAACACTCATAATTGAGCATAATTCCTGGGGGCGAATGGTTCTAGTGATTTAATCATCTTTTTGAAAAGCACGAGGAGAAAAACAAATTTAAAGAAAATCCAATCATTCATCTACTTAGCTTATTGAAAACTCACAAAACATTCCAGGCCAAAACATCATATAAAAAGCAACAAAATTAAAGGGGAAAAAAAAAAACAATAAATCATCTTGTTTGCTTGAAAAGTCACAATAACGAAACAAGCCAAAATTATAAACATGATAGAGAAATAACAAATTAAAATAGGAGCAACTCGACCAACACAAAATTTAAAGTTTATGAATTTTAAAGGAACGAGAAAACGATGTTAGCAAAAATTTAGGGTTTGAGGGTCTCACGCATTAGCTATAGCTAGTGGTGATATTTGGTGCAATGGCCCATCGTGTTGTCACCGTTGCATCTTCATTAGGGTGCTACTTTACCCCATCAATTTGTCCATTTCGTTAAAGAAATCTTGCAACGTATTTTCATGTTCTCCCTTATATTTCTCCTTATAATTATCACTATGTTTTTTTATTTGACCTGAAACCGATCGATCTCGCTATGAGTAGATTGAAGAGAGCTCTAAAAGACTTGGAGGACTAAACCCACCACGTATGTGACAATAAACGTAGATGACTTGTGGCTATCTATATTCCATACTTTATTATATTGTCCTATTTTTTTACATTAGAATGAGTACCATTAGGAAATTATGATAAAGTTAAGGCGTGAAAAAAGGCTTACAACTCGCGTATGTAGCTAGGACATTAATTTCATTTAGTTTTTGCTCAAAAGAAAATTAGAACACAGTTGCAAATACGAATTTTGATGTCGCACACGTTACGTGCGACGTCAATAAACTTTTACTAAATTTGTTAATAACCATGAAATTCTATTTGTCGAAAATTCATTTATTGATGGATTATGGAGGGCAACATGTGCAGAGGATGTGACTATAAGCATGGGTCTAGTGACAAATTATATAGTTGCATTAATGATACAAAAAAAATTCGTGAATATTCAAATCTTAATTGATCGATGTTGGTGGATCAAGAAACATGATCGAGATCACTTTACTCCAAGAATTATGGGTTGTGAGATCTAGCTATTTTTTTTTTTTAATATGGAGATAATGAAAATGAATATATGTCTGTGGATCCAAGATATAAAGAGTATTGCAAAAAGAACCAAAAGAGAGAAAAAAATGAGAGATAGCAAATAGGGATTAAAAGTGCAAATGTCGGCAATGGGTGGCCAACCAGCCAAAGAGCATGGGATTTGGATTTAAGCACAAAGAGGCGTGGCATTTTCTTGGCCAAGGTTGGGTGGGTAGGGTACTTGTGTTTACTACTACACTCCTCTTGGCCCCTCCACTTATAGTGATGGACAACCTTGTTTCGTCTCGAGTTCGAGTTTTAGGAATATAAATTTTTTAATAATAAATAATTTATTTCTTTAGTAAATGTGTTCGACACAGATTCGGATTTATTTTAAACGTACTGATTATTCTGTATTTTATAATATTAAATTTGCATTTTACGAATGAAAATGTCGACGAATGCTTTTATTACACTTGTAATTCTAAAAGAATTAGAA
The DNA here is from genome assembly GCA_005239495.1 of Nicotiana undulata. Taxonomy (NCBI): domain Eukaryota; kingdom Viridiplantae; phylum Streptophyta; class Magnoliopsida; order Solanales; family Solanaceae; genus Nicotiana; species Nicotiana undulata. The sequence goes on from ML284639.1 coordinate 26,573, forward strand.
TTTGTTCTAATCATTTGGAGAAGCTAATCTTTAAAACGAATTTAACTCAGTAAAAACTATTTTCTTAAACCAAATATATATATATATATATATAAAGAAGGAAATTTGAAATAGAGGAAATATAAAGGAGACCTTCACCCTCAAACCATGTCTTACAACGCCAAGACATGATGCCCCACGAAAGAATGGAATTACATTGCAAGAATATATATATATATAGAGCCTTATTATACGTATATACACATATGAATAGTATTTTTTTTGTCCAATCAGATCAGATGAGAGTGTCTCTAAAAGATACCCCTACACCGGTGAATTTAGTTATTTTAACTTGATGAGTTCAATCTGCAAAAAAAAAAAAAAGATTAATATTGAATTTCTTATGCTTTTAATATTACGAGTTCAAATAATAATTATTCATATTTTAATAAGTTTTGTTTATATATTTACATATTAAAAATATTGAATACAGATGAACCCGTAACGAAAAAACTACACTCGTCACGGCCCCCCACCACCCACCTCCGACCAGTTGGAAGGGAGCACCCACTCTCCTGCTCAGACTCATCACATTTTCTTCACTAATCTCCAAATCGCCCACTCAATTCTGTTCCCCTCTTCTGTTTCTTCCTTTGTTTTTCTGTGATTCTGTCCTTTGCTAAATAAAAATGGTTTGAATCATGTCTTTTTAAATCATTCTTTTAAAACGTTACCAAATCATTTTAAATCAACAACCAACAAGTAAATTTTTTTTTAAAAATTATTTAAAAATGCTTTCTATCTGCTCCAAAAAGTTTTCCAAACGATAATATCAAAATACATCTTTCTATATCTTTCAAGAAAAATTCTATCGTAATGACCAATGAAGTCAATGATTTCTTCTCATCTATCCAAATTTTGATGGACAAAGATGGCTCGATAGTTTGACGGGAGACAACACGTATCCAATAAAATAGACGCTGTGAGCAAGTTGATTCGGACACCACAGTCATAAAAGATATCTTTTAGAAATTCTTAAATAATATAATCTCAAATACAAAAATGAAAAAGTTAAGTTATGATACGTCAATAAAGCTCTGGATTGTTTTCGCTTGCATGATTGGATGTAAATTGATATTCATAAATTCTCGTAGATTATAAAAATTAAAGGCGATAGTTGGAAGGAGAAATTGTTTACTTATTTCGTATTTATGTAATATTTTAGAAAGTTTTTTTTATATAAAGGTACTAGAACAAACGTAGGAGACCCACTTCCCGTTAAAGTTTTCGTCCCATCATTATATTTTATTTAAAGGAAATTACTTGTGTTATTTCAGTGGCTAATTAAATACAAATAAATATATAATTTTCCTAGGAACTTATTATAACAAATAGTGCGTAATAGTTAATATAGAATTCCTATCGTTTCACAAAATTTCGTGACTTCTCTAGAATATTTTCTCTCTCGAAGTAGTAGTCTAGACTAGCTTTCTAATCAGCTGGAATTAATTAGGATATTAAGACAGTTTATCATTAACTCGTTAGAATATTAACATCTGATTATTCTAATCACTCTACGCATTATGAAAGCTAATTATTGCTAGACCTATATTGAAAACAAAAAGCACCGTCATACTCTTCTTTTTTATGATGTTTAAGTGGGCGTTTGGACATAAGAATTGTAAATTTTCAAAAAAAGGTGAATTTTTTTTTCAAAATTGAAATAGTATTTGAAATTTAGAGTTGTGTTTGGACATGAATATAATTTTGAAAAATAACTTTTTGGAATTTTTCAATTTTTTCGAAAATTTTCAAAATGCATCTATACGTGAAAATTTAAAATTTTAGGAACAAACATTAATTTCGAAAAAAAGTATATTTGAGAAATTATAGAGTGACCCAGAATATGAATTTTAGAGTAGTGGGTAAAGATGCAATATAGTTGGAACTAATAAAGGATATTTTTTTTTATCTTGATCAATAATAATTCAATCTTAGGACCCGTTTGGCTATGAGTTTTATCAAAATAAATTTGGAATTTATTTGGCAAACTCATGTTTGATCATAAATTTTGCCTACATTTTGGCAAAATTCCAAATCCCAAACTTCAAATCTCAAAATCATCTCAATTGCTGTTTTTGGGCCAAAATTTCAAAACTTCGGAATTTTATACATGTTTTTCTAAAATAAAGTTGGGAAATATATTTTGAAATCGTATGCCCAAACTCATTTTGATCTTCAAACCAAATTTAAATCAGATTTTTCAAAATAAATTTTGGAAATTTATGGTCAAACACTAGCATAGGAATATGAACATAATTTGTCAACTCATATAGTAGTTGATGTGGATTTCAGTCAGCATTTATGTGGACTGACTTTATCACAGCTAGAGTTCTAAATGGTATGATGATCATGTTGATATAAGTATATGTTTTACGTGTGCATATGATTTTTCTTAGTCAAAAGTGAGTCAATCCTATCTTTTTGACAGAATATTTTTAATTAGTATAAATTATTGATATAGTAATAAGATGAAGTAGTTAATATTATCTCCTTTATTTAACCAAAAACAAATTGTAGTGTTCGAAATACGTGGCTCAGAGTACCTAAAAAAAAATTATCATGAATTCCTTAGTATTTTTTATAAGAAATTTTCATACTTGTAAATCACTAAAAAATTCTAGGTCATAATAATTTATAATTAGAAATATATACAAAATGTTTGAAATATTTCAATAAATAAATAAAAATTATTTGGCTCTCTAAATAATAACATTTTCATTAAAAAAATAAGACAGATAGTATAGTTTATATGTAATGTTTTTTTAGGCAAATAGGCTTTATTAGGAGAGGATTAGGAGCTAAGCCAGCTAACTCCACTTAATGATGCCAAAGCAATCCACTTAACTTAAATAATTAAATTATTAATAATCCAGCCGTTTTTGTAATTAAAATAGGGGACTTCCATGATAACCAAACCAGATTTGTACGCGTTTAGTTCCAAAATTTTTGATTACTTTTATAGTTAAGTTATCAGAAGTTGCCTGCCATAAAGTCTAATTAAGGTTAGGAATATTACAAGGCATGTCAGAATTTGTCTTTGTTTTTTTAATAAATATATGGGTGAAAATATATATATTAATTACCACGTTATTAATGAGATATTAAACATCAACTTGTATCTAAAAGCAAAAAGTTAAAGGTTTCTTTTTAATCAAAGCTTAATTAGACATGTGATAGCACAAACCACTAGCCTCATTAGGCGCAACAAGGAGAAAAAAATTACATTCTAATTAACCATCAAATGACTAAACCCTGTGGTCATGCTAAGTTCATTTAAAAGATCCGTTGTGGATTTAAATTTAATTTTTAGAACATATAATTCAAGAAAGAATAAATTTTACAGAAACTTTTTTCTTATTTATGTAAAACTGTTAAGAAAGAAAAGAGAAAATAAAAATATTGATTTTAGACATAAATAATAATATGGAGAAGGTTTATTTTAACCAATATATGCGTGCGGTGACTTATTCTAGCAAGTGGAAAAAAACTATTTTCCTCCCAATTTAATACATAAGCACTATTTTGATTTTTGGTCTTAAACAATAGTATATATTTGTATCACATTTAACAAGTGAAAGAAATATTTAACAAGGGTGTCCATATTTGAAAGAAGTAAAAAAAAGTTTAATATATATGTTATATATCTAAAATCAATATTTTATTTATATACTCAGTGTAATCTTTCGTAATATTTCGACAAACTGTGACCACCCTGATATTAGCTGTATCGATATGTGGCCTTAATTTGCGTTATAATTACTGATTTTTCATGAAATAATTTTAATAAAAGTACAGTACTAATATGTACTTGATGCTCTCAAATTTACAGACAAAGTTGAAGCAACAACTCATAAAACTTCAACGTTCTACAGAGATATAAGTTTATTTTATCTTCTATCTTTCTAGGGTTTAGTAACGCCTTGACCTAATTAAGGTAAATATAAAAAAAGATGATTTTATTTACTATAGATTTTAGTACAGACCATCACATGCACTTCTGAAAACTTGTTTGTAAAGTGCATATTGTTACAGCTTAAGACAAAACATGATGATTCACACACAATAAGTAGTATTAGCACAAAAGTTAATTATTCACTGCTCTTAATTATTAAAAAAAAAAAGTTTGTTTCCACTGCATGTTACATGTCCAATATGGAATTACAGTAATGTTGGCATTTTTATTCTTATTATCACTCCATAAAAATGCCAAACTACAGCTATATATGCAGATGCATATGCAAATACTGTAACAACAGTCTTTGTCCCTCCCCCACCGTAGGGACCAGGCGCGTACGCAAAAAAAATTGTAAGTGGTGTCGAAGTTTATAGAAGAAATGAAATATAACTTTGATTATCATATTTTTCGACAAGAAATAGTCTTAGTTTATCGATTTTGTTGAGTCTTAAATTAGTCAATGTCCTGAGTTCAATTCTACTTCATCACAATTTTAAACCACAAAGGCTCTCTCAAATATTTGCAAAAGAAAAGTGTGCTAGTTGAACATTTGACCTTTTCGAGCATAATCAAGCACATAACCAAGACACAATTTATGTCAAGTGGTGTCATTTTTCCAAACTTATCCATTTTCGTATAGTATTAATACATATATTTAACAAAAAATTTCGACGACACCGCTTCCGTAAGCATGCATCCACCCCTGGTAGGACGGAGCTAATTTACGAGTTCGGTCGAATTTAGTAGGTTTATTTTAAGCTATGTTATGTATTATGAAATTCGTTAAATATGTACAAGTTATAATTTTTAGTCCAAATTACTAGTAGACTTGAAGTCGTCGTGAAATTCAGAATCGATTAAATATAAATTTTGGATCCGTCTCTTCCCTGACCGCTATTACCCACCTCCCAATGAGCTAATTTAATATAAGTAAAACACATGATTTTCCTGTAAGCAATATAAAGATTGTTTGTTTTTGAGGAGCTTAGTCAGAGCTTTACTGTAAAATCACGTTTTGTTGCTAAACAGAGCCCATTTAGTGTGTGTGTGTGTGTTTTATGCATGTCAGGAGAACTTTGATTTTGAGTAATAAAATAATGCAGAAGAATCTTTTTCTGGGATTAAGGGTATTGTTTGCTCTGAAGGGGAGTATTTTTCTACAAATGATTTCTAAAAGTATGTAATCTGTTATAGTGTTTGATTGCTGAATATATAATTCAGGAAAAATATTTTCCACCAAAAAGGAAAAAATGACTTTCACTATTTTTGGAGGAAAGTCTACTTTATTTATAATTATTTCAATTTTTAGCTTCATATAATCACTGTTTTAATCAATATTTAGATATTATTAGTAATCTTTAATACACAAAAATTTCATTAAACCTTATTTGGCTTGATGATTATCAAGCACAAATTTTTCCTTTCCCACCATTTTCCAATTTACACTCTTATTCTTTAAAGCCCAATGCTTAAAGTCCAACAATCCCCCACATGAATGGGAATGA
>ML284641.1:0-31073 GCA_005239495.1 Nicotiana undulata
AAATCCCGTAATAGCATTCTGTTTTGGGCTTAATAAAATCACTGGGCAAAATTACCCTACGCGATCGTGGAGATAAGAATGCGATCGCGGAGTTGGACCTTCTTGGTGAAATGCGATCGCAGAAAGAGTCCTGCGATCGCAGAGTACGTTGGGCTAGGCTACTGCGATCGCGAAGGGTAGAGTGCGATCGCAGAGCTTCTAGAATCACATCACTGCGATCGGGGAGCGTATGTTGCGATCGCTTAGAGTATCTGAGGCCCCCTACCCACCTAACACTGTGCGATCGCAGAAGGACCCATGTGATCGCACTGAACGAAACCAGACACCAGAAACACCAGCGAAAACACACCAGATTTTCTAACTTTTTACACCCTGTTAGCTACCCGAAACTCACCCGAGCCCTCGGGGCTCAAAACCAAAAACACACACGACTCCCAATACATCCTACGGACTCATTCAAGCTTTTAAATCATCAAAATATCATCAAAAACACATAATTAAACCTCAAATCCCATTAATCAAACTTAAGAACTTTAAAATTCTNCACATGGTTTTCAGGTAATTATTCATTATCAAAATCCTTTATTATTTTCAGAAAATAATTTTCTTTAAAAATTCATTTCTCGGGCTTGGGACCTCGGAATTCGATTCCGAGCATATGCCCAAGTCCCATATTTTCCTACGGACCCTCCGGGACCGTCGAATCACGGGTCCGGGTCCGTTTACCATAAATGTTGACCAAAGTCAACTATATTCATTCATTAATTATAAAAACTAATTTTCATCAACTTTTCACATAATAGCTTCCCGGCTACACGCTCGGGCTGCGCACGCATAACGAGGTGAGACTAACGGAGGCTCTCGGAGCCTCGGAACACAGATATAGCTTAAATTACTTAAGATGACCTTTTGGGTCATCACACTTGGCCCATCTTGCAGTACAAAGGCGAACTTTTGGTAGAAAAATGCAAAAACTGGTAAATGATGGAATTCGATTGGATGAGACCGAAGATGGAGGTATAACTGCTTATGCCTTAGCGCAATCCTCCCTTGTTGCGCATGTTAAGGCTAAGCAAGGCGAAGATCTGTATTTAGTGAAGTTAAAAGAAGGAGTCAGAAACAAAGAAATCACTGCTTTCACTCTAGGAAGTGAAGGAGTTTTGAAGTTGCATGACCGCTTATGTGTGCCTGATGTAGATGGTCTTAGGAAGGCCATAATAGAAGAAGCTCACAGTTCGAGGTACTCTATCCACGCAGGTGCTACCAAAATTTATCTAGATTTGAAAGAGTTGTATTGGTGGAAAGGCATGAAGAAGCAAGTAGCAGATCATGTGGCTAAATGTTTGAATTGCTAGCAAGTCAAAGCCGAGCATCAGAGGCTTGGTGACCTAGCTCAATACATAGGGATACCACAGTGGAAGTGGGAGATGATTAATATGGATTTCGTAGTAGGTCTACCTCGCACATACCTTAATCATGATTCAATTTGGGTTATTGTAGACCGACTAACGAAGTCTGTGCATTTCCTACCAGCAAAGACGACAAATTCTGCAGAGCAATATGCGCAGTTGTACATCAAAGAAATAGTCAGATTGCATGGTACTCTAGTTTCAATCATATCTGACAGAGGCCCTCAGTTCACGGTGCATTTTTGGAAAGCATTTCAGAAAAGATTAGGTACCAAGGTCAATTTTAGCACCGCTTTCCATCCACAGACCGATGGCCATGCAGAAAGGACCATTCAGACTCTCGAAGATAAGTTGCGAGCATGCGTTATAGATTTTGGAGGTAATTGGGATGATCACTTCCCACTTATAGAATTTGCTTACAATAACAACTATCAGGCCAATATTGGTATGTCTTCTTATGAAGCGTTGTATGAGCGAAGATGTAGGTCTCCAGTGGGTTGGTTCAAACCAGCAGAGGTGCCTTTGATTGGTCCAGAGTTTGTTTGTGAGGCTTTAGAGAAAGTCCAGCTAATCAGAGAAAGACTAAAAGCGGCTCAGAGTTGTCAGAAATCCTATTCTGACAAGAGGCAATGTTACTTAGAGTTCATGGTTGGTGACAAGGTATTTTTAAAAGTTTCACTAATGAAAGGAATTATGATAATATAAAAGAAGGGAAACGTGGCTTATGAATAATTGGATATACAATTAGGAAAATATTAATAATTTTAATATTATTAATTATTAAAAGTGAATATCACTAATTATTAGTTAAGTTAAAAAACAAAAAAGGGGCCTAAAGACCATAAAGGGGCTAAAGGAACAAAAGGCTTCAAGCCTTAAAGAAAACAGAACCTTGTTCTGTTACTCACGAGAAGGCAAAAGCCTTAGTCCAAAGACAGAACGCAAGAAAGTTATACATACACTTTTCTGTACGCAGACATCAAAATAAAATTCTAGAGTTCTTTACCAATCACAAATTCTTGAACTCAGGTATGTAAATTTCCCTATTGTCAATTATCCTACAGTGGTAATATGCAAGAATTGAATAGTTAATTCCCTTCTTCCTCTATATCAACAGTAAACTCTATGTTTATGGGTAAAACTTTAAAATTTATTTAAATGCACTGGTTGTTGTAGAATCAATTGTTTGACGGGTATAAATTGGATTGGGGTCTACGTATTGGTTCGAGAAGTTTTGAGGTGAGTTGATATAACCCTATACAAAAGTGATTTAACTCACAAAAGTATGCATACAAGGTGTTTGATGAATTGGATAAAAGAGTGAATATGTACTTAATTGAAGTGAGTGAGTTCCTAGTAGCTTAGAATTATTTTAGTTAAGGTTAGACGATTAATTTTGATATATGTGCATAATTTTTTAGATTTTTATGTTATTCTTATATGCCATTTTCATGTTAAAAATTCATGAAAAAGCGAGAATATTTAGAAATAATTTTGAATGTTTATTTCATTCTTATGCCATACCTTACATTTACGAATTCTAGAATAAGTATGTTTGAAATATTTAGACTTGAAGTGTCACAAGAAGAAGTTTTAGAAAGAATAGATTTTTGGGAGTATCCTTTATTCTGAAAAGGGGTCATCGTCCAGGCTGAGGGTCCTGACCAAGGCGTTGACTTTCTGAAACTACTTGTGCCAAAGTAGGGAGCATACGAGCCGAGGGTCTCGTTGCTGAGGGTTAGGATTCCCCTCTCTTCCAGTGCTATTGGTGAGCTCCACTTTTGTTCGTGGAGTATTCCTTAAAGTCATATTTATCTAGTCATTTTTTTTGTTTACTTAGAGAACTGCCCAAGAAATTTCATGTCCTGAGCAGTGCGTCAGTTTATCAGTAGAGGCTTCTTAGACATAGTCGTTGGGCTAAGATTCAGATGTTTTTGGATAATAACTTAGTAGTATATCAGTAGTTACTACGAATAAAGTTTTGTGAGTTTATTTATTTTAATATTTAAATTAAAATCAAAAGTATTTGGTTAAAGTATTGCGTTGTTGCATATAAAATTTGAAGTTATAATAGATTTGATAAGCTCAGATTGTTCACTCGGTAATGTTTAGTGATTGGGTGTCGGTCACGGCTCATTTAGAAAAGGGGTCGTCACAATAGTTTGAAATTGCTCCTAACGTGTGCTGCATTTGCTTTTCGGAGTTTCGCACTCTTGCTGGAAAGTTCCTACCATGAGCTACAAGTCTATGGATCATAAATGGTTTATATCATTCAAAACGGAACATTCAGAGCTTCAGCATATCCAAATTTAGGCCAGTACAATGTTTCCAAGTTGCTCCACACGTCTGCCCAGCTAACTTTTCAGCTCTGTGCACCTTTGTCGAAAAAGTTTATAACTTGAGCTAGGAATCTTCAAATTGCGATCCGTTTACGCCGTTAGAAAGTAAACTCATAGATATGCATCTCATATGAATTTCATGGCAGTGCTTCTTTTGGGATGGAAACAGAAAATTCTCAAAGTACGACCTAGTTGCAGTAAACTTTCAAATTCGTGCTGTTCCGGCAACAAAAATCCTATCTTGAGCTACGAGCCTCTAAATCGCAAATGGATTATGTTGTTGGAGATTAGACATCCAAATCTAAAACATATGAAATGTTTGGGGCAGAAAGTCTTCCGGATGGACCGTAGTAGATTTCCGAAGTTGATCACGTCGTCCATTGAGCTCGCTTTCCAGCCTTATAATCTATGAGTTGTCCTATGAATGTTATTTTTTTTAACTTGAAATTGACTTTACAATCTTGCATGTAATAATTTTGACTATCATGCTTCAAAAATCTTATCTCTTTATTTATTTCTTTTGCAGACTCACAAAGAAGTTCAACGAGTTCAAATATCAGTCTGAGATGTCATACAAGATGCAGAGCCACCTCTTCACCAACTGTTGCACTTGATTTGTGGACAGTCTTAAGTCCATTAATGACGGCTCCTATGGTGGTTGTAGCTTTTTTTCAAGAGAGAGGACTTCTCATATAAGGGAGCTTCATCCAACACTTGCACAAGAGAATAAAACTATCATGCTCGAGGCCTAACAACAAGAGACGTGGTCAAGAGATCATCACAACTGCTGACGGCGAGAGACGTACATTGAGAATATCGTATTAAATGTGGATACATCATACATACTTGAAAAAACATTTAAGACGCGTCAATAACAAAGCCTAGTTGACGATCATTTTTATTACTTAGGCTTTTGTATAGGATATTTTCGATTCCCTTTCGCCTCCACATTTTTGGATGTATCAACTTTGCAACATTGGAGAAATGAAATATATTTTTACACTTCAACGAAAATAATCTTCTTTTTCATATTTATATATGTCTCTCTACTTGAAAGAATTAATGTGATGATCCCATAAGCCAATTTTTTTTTTTACTCATGTGACTGAACTTAGAATGAAACTCTAAGCTGCCTATGTGCATCAGTGAAGAGGATCAAGTCATAATGTAGTTTAGAGGGGTGAGTTCTTTTTGTTTTCTCTTTTTTTATGTCCTAAGTTTTTCCTAGGCCGCCTCTTGCGAGGTTTCCAACCTAGCAGACTTTTTTTCTTTGCCGTACACAATTTATAGTCATTCGGGCTAGGAGTGTAGCAACGTGCAGTTTAGGATCACACATCAATGAGCGTAATGACTTGCAGTTTAGGCTCGTATGTTGAGGAGCGTAACTAACTTTCATGGGAAGTACTGCTTAAGAAATTTTCCATTGATTGGACCAACTCTAAGACCATCCTTATCAACAATGTTGTATGGGCCACTTGAATAGGCTTCCTTCACAGCATATGTCCCAACCCATTTTGAGGTAAACTTGTCACCTATGCGTTTGTTGAGGATTATGGGTCGTCGAAAGACTAGGACTAAGTCTCCCACTTGGAACGATCGTGGTCACACTTTCTTGTTGAAGGCTCTAGCTAGTTGAGCTTGATAGCACTCCAATTTTTGCTCCGCTTCCAATATTTTCTCATCCAACACCTCTAACTCTGCTCGGCGAAGTTGAGAATTCTCTTAAGAAGTGAGCCCTTCTTGAATTGCGATCCACAATGATGGAATTTGTTGCTCAAACGGAAGGACTGCTTTTATTCCATATACAAATGAGTAAGGAGTTGCTTGTATAGCAGTTCTGAAGGTTGTACGCTATGCCCACAAATCTTCACCAATTTTCTCATGCCAGTCTCTCTCGTTATTTGCAACCACTTTCTTCAAAAGGTTACCAAGCGCCTTGTTAAAAGCATCAGCAAGGCCGTTGGCAGGTGCATTATAAATTGAAGACTTATGTTGCTTGAAATTGAACTTCTCGTACAGACTCTTCACGATCTTGTTAATCGACAATAGTCTCCTTTTTCACCTCCTTGAGTGGAACAACTTCAGCCCATCTAGAGAAGTAGTCTGTAGCGGCCAATATGTAAATCTGTCCCTTTGATGACTTTGGAAGTGGTCCAACCACGTCAAGTCCCCACGCATCAAAATTCCATGAAGCTATAGATGGATGAAGAGGCTTTGGAGGTTGGTGGATGTAGTTGACATGAAATTGACATGCTTGACATCTTTTGGCATGATCCATGCAATCCTTTACCGTTGTCGTCCAGTAGTAGCCCATCCTCTTGATGCAGAAATGAAGCTTTGGACTAGATTGGTGTGATCCACATGAGCCAGAATGTACTTCCTCCATCGCTTGGCATACTTCTTCTTTGTCAAGACATCGCAAGAATAGTCCTTCAAAAGAGCGGCGAAATAATGTCCCTTTGTAGAAGATGAATCGTGGTGCCCTTCGCTTGATGTTTGTTCTTTGTGGCGGATCCTCGGGTAACTTTCCATGTTCAAGGTACTCTATCAATGGTTGCCTCCAATACTCTTCTTCAATCACCCCAACAAACTCATGATGACTTTCGTTGATTTGAAGATCAAGAAGTCTAGGAATGACCCAACGATGACACACATGTACCTTTGTTGACTCATTCTCTCCAAGTGCCATCGTCATGGCCAAGTTAGCCAAAGCATCATCTAAGAGATTTTCCTCTCTTGGGATGTGGTTTAAGAACACTTGGTCAAATGTTTCGAGTAAACAAGGAGCATATTGGTGGTGTGGAAAAAGATCTTCCTTCTTTATCTCGTAAATCCCCAAAAGTTCGTTCATGATTAGCTTAGAGTCGTCGTACATCTCCAAATGTACAATCTTCATGTCTAATGTCATTTCAAGGTCGATGATAAAAGCTTGGTACTTTGCAACATTGTTGGAGCATGTTTCACCTAAAACAAAGGAGAATGGAAAGATTTATCTATCTGGAGAGACCAACACAACAGGTGCCCCCGCACCGTTCCAACGTGCGGATCTGATAACTAGCGATTTATACTTATTATTTACTCCCGTTTCTTTAGGTTTTGAGGCGAATTTGACTAAAATACTCCCACATTGTGATGCAAGTTGTTTAAAATGCAAGAATTGAGTTGAATTGTGAATATTGACCTAAAAGGACTCAAAATTTGAAGTTGATACGTGAGACCATCTACAAACCTCCTCATCCTCTCCCTATCAGTAGGAATTAACTCAGATGCATGTCTAGCCAACTCGGAAAATCTTATCTTGTACTGAGTAACTGAGAACTCTCCCTAGCGCAACTGCTCAAACTGTCTGCGTTGCTCCTCCCTGTGGAACTGAGGAACATACTTCTCTAGAAAGATCGTGTAGAACTGCTGCCAGGTGAGAGGTACTGAACCAACCGACCTACGCCTCTCAACTGCCTCCCACCAAGTGAAGGCAGCACAAACAAATTGATATGTAGCAAATGAAACTCCGTTGGTCTCCAGTATCCCAGCAGTACGGAGCATCCTCTGACATTTGTCCAGAAAACCTTGGGCATCCTCGCCCTCTGTGCCACTGAAAGTCGGAGGCTGAAGTCTACTGAACCTCTCCAGCCTATGATGCTCATCCTCGGGCATAACTGGGACCACATAGTCCTGAGCTGGGGTAACTGGCTGAGCTGGGACTGCCCCCGGTGCCTGAATACCCTATACAGCCTGCTCAGGTGTTCGGGCAGCTGGAGTCTGAATGCCTCCCCCGACCTGAGATGTGGCAGTAGTAGACATAGCGACTGCCTAAGCTAAACTGGTGCATGATGTCAAGATCTGATCCAGGGTCTCCTGAAGACCGGGAATGACTATGGGCACTACCGATGCCTGGGCCTGTCCCGCCGGAGCACCCTCGGCGGGAACCTAATCCTGAATAACAGTAGGGGGATCCTCAAGTACTACCTCGGCTGCTGCCTGGGCTGGTCCCCTACCTCTACCACGACCTTGACCGCGGCCTCGACCTCTCATGGGCCCAACTGGTGTCTAGTCACCCTATTCCGTAGTGCGTGTCCTCACCATCTGTGAGAGAATGAAACAACAAAAGTTTAGATTTCTCGAATCAATAGAATGGCACGACAGAGTTCAAGAAAATGAGATGTTTCCTAAGGGTTCTGCAGCCTCTTGAAGATAAGTACAAATGTCCTTGTACCGATCCACAAGACTCTGCTAAACCTGCTCATGACCGTTGAGTCCTATGTAACCTAGAGCTCTGATACCAACTTGTCACGACCCCAAATCCTAAGGTCGTGATGGCGCCTATCGTGGAACTAGGCTAGCCAACACTTACAATTTTCACATTTTCTTTTCAAATATCTCAACTTACGTTCAACAATTCAATATATGCATATAAATTTCGAAATCCTTACACAAAACAAATAAGCTATCCGTCTACAATCGTCCCCAATACTCGGAGTCAACATGTCATGAGCATCTAAGAATACTTCTAAGAATACGACTGTTATAATACATAGCCTCGGAATGAAGAACTAAGTACAAAATAGGAAAGGAAAATAGATATGCTTTGGACGCTGGACAACTACCTCGATATCCCAAATGTAGGCGCCGTATAAACTCAGATGACTACCGCTCAATACTAGTACCTGGACCTGTACACAGAGGTATAGGGAGTAATGATGAGTACTCTAACTCAGTAGTAATAAAAATAAATCACAGTCTGAAAAATATGAAACACACAACACAAATACACCAATCCACAAAACGGTAAAATGCCACGGCTCAATAAAATGTATAAAATTTCAAACTAGTTTCCATAAAAAATCTTTAAAACAAGTATATTTTCCAGTATTTCTCAGTAAAACTCCCAAAAATATCAGTTTGAAAGAATGAAGTGAATCATGGTCAAAACTCAATAAAATATCATCATACATCTGCCACTCGGGCCATAATCATCACTCGTAAATATTCCCTCAGCACCTCACCATCTCTCTGTAACAGTCACTCAGCACCTCACAATCACTCATGCCTCCCAATCACTCGTCACTCGGCACTCAAACTCAGTAGGTACCTGCGCTCATTGGGGGTGTGTAGAGACTCCGGAGGGGCTCCTTCATCCCAAACTCTATATATAAGCCAAATCATGGCATCAATCACTCTCATGCACTCGACCTCTCTCACATCATAACATCCTCACAATATAGGCTCTCGGCCTCACTCAGTCAGACACTTTCAATATGCCACTCGGGCCATAAATATACCGGGTTCTCGACCCAAAAATAGTATTTTCATTTTCAAGAAATTATATCAACATACTCTGAGTGTCAAAACAATTATCAAGAAGGACTGAGTGAAAAATCATGACATATCAAGTGAGGAGTATCAGTAAAATAGCTCCCAAGGGGTTAAACAGATCGGCACTAGGCCCCAAACATGGCTTATAGCCCAAATATATCAATACTATTAAGCATAGGCTTTAAAAGAGATTTCGCAACTCAATAGTCGCCTAAAAAGAAATATATTTCCAAATTCCCAACTTGTGCACTCCAAAATCGTGAAAGGATGCAAAGTCCGGGGTTTCATACCCTCAGGACAGGAATTAAAGACATTAATTACCTCGAACTAGTCTGAAAAGCTATTCTGCAACACGCTTGCCTCTTGAATCAACTTCTGAGTGTTCCAAATCTACCAAGTTCAGATTTTTATCATCAAATTATGCTAAAGGAATGAATCCAATTGAAAAATATCGATTTTAAGCACACAACCCGAAATCAGTCAAAACCTGACCCCGGGGCCTGCATCCCGGAACTCGTCAAACTTTATATCAAAATGTTCTTCATCATCTCCTGAGTCCGTACATACAAAGAACTCGAACATCGAAGTTCGTTTGACCCCTCAAATCATCCCTAGAAGGTCTCATAATCTCAAGCCCTAACTCCACCTTTTTCTACAGATTTTCCTGAATTAAACACGATATTTTGTTCCTTAATCACAAATAATCGAGTTTTAGGGTCCAAAATCCTTACCTCAATGAAGAACAATTATTTCCTCTCTTCAAAATCGCCTCAAAGCTCTTTTCCCGTTCAAAAATGGTATAAAAGGGTTTAATGGTCGTGGAGGGTTTATTTAAATAATATTCACACGTTTTACTGTTCACCCGAGTACTGTTCACTCGAGTTACTGTTCACCCGAGTTACTGTTCATCCGAGTTACTGTTCATGCTGCTGTGAAAAAATGCAGCAGCTTTTCTTCTAGTCTAAATTGATCCGTTAACCTTTCGATATCCTCTAGAGGCCCTCAAAAATCTCAACAAATATACCAACACGTCTCATAACATCATTCGAACTTAGTCGAGCCTTCGAAACACCAAAAACAACATCAAAACACCAAAATCACATCAAATTCAAGCCTATGAACTTTGAAATTCCTAAATTCCACCAACGACGCCGAAACTATCCAAAACAACTCCGATTGGCCTGAGATTTTGTAGAAATATCCAAAATAACATTACGAACTTGTTCCAACTGTCGGAATTCCATTCCGACCCCGATAGCCTATTTTCCACTGCCGACCGGAAATCGCCAAAAATTAACTTTCGCCAGTTCAAGCCTAATTCTACACCGGACATCACAAAAATATTCTGGACACACTCCTAAGTCCCAAATCACATAAAGAAGCTATCCGAGCCATAAAATCCACATTCTGAGGTCGTTTACCAATAAGTCAACTCTCAGCTGCCTTTTCTAACTCTAAAGCTACTTTTAGAGACTAAGTGTCTTAATTGCTTCTATAATCATTCCAAGCCCGAAATAACTAACTCTAATACATCATGGACAATATAACCAACCTATGACAAGGCATTAACAGTAAATATAATGCATATTCTACGTAACAACCGACTGGGTCGTTACATTCACCCCCTCTTAAACAAACGTTCGTCCTCAAACGGGTCTAGAAACATACCTAGAGTCTCAAACAAGTGAGGATATCTGCTCCGTATCTCCCGCTCGATCTCCCAAGTAGCCTCCTCCACTGGCTGACCTCTTCACTGTACCTTCACTTAAGCTATCTCCTTTGACCTCAACTTCCTGAACTGACGACCCAAAATAGCCACTGGCTCTACCTCATATGACATATTATCCTCGAGCTGAACTGTACTAAAGTCTAAAACATGAGACGGGTCACCAACATATTTCTGGAGCATCGACATATGAAATACCGGATGAATACTCGACAAGCGGGGTGGCAATGCAAGTCTATAAACCACCTCTCCAACCTTTTGAAGCACCTCAAAAGGGCCTATAAATCGGGGACTTAGTTTTCCCCTCTTCCCGAACCTCATAATACCCTTCATGGGTGACACCTTTAGTAGTACTTTGTCACCCTCCATAAAATACACATCCCGAACCTTCCGGTCTGCATAGCTCTTTTGCCGAGACTGCGCCGTGCGAAGTCATTCCTGAATCAACTTCACCCTCTCCAACGCATCCTGAACCAAGTCTGGGCCTAATAGCCTAGCCTCACTGGGCTCGAACCAACCAACCGGAGATCTACACCTCCTACCATATAAAGCCTCATACGGGGCCATCTGAATACTGGACTGATAGCTGTTATTATATGCAAACTCCGCTAGTGACAGAAACTGATCCCATGAACCACCAAAATCAATTACACAGGCACGCAACATGTCCTCTAAAATCTGAATAGTCCGTTCCGACAGCCCGTCGGTCTGAGGATGAAATACTGTACTCAAATCTACCTGCGTACCCATACCTCTCTGCACGACCCTCCAAAACTGAGATGTGAACTGTGTACCTCTATAAAAAATGATAGAAACTAGAACTCCATGTAATCGGACAATCTTCCTAATGTAAATACCTAACTGCTTCGAAGTATAAGTAGTACCAACAGGAATGAAGTGCGCAGACTTGGTCAGTCGGTCCACAATGACCTAAATAGCATCAAAACCCATCGAAGTCTGTGGGAGTCCAACTACAAAGTCCATAGTAATCCGCTCCCACTTCCACTCCGGAATATCTAACCTCTGAAGTAATCCACCTGGCCTCTGGTGCTCATACTTGACCTGCTGGCAGTTGAGACACTGTGTTACATACTCAACAATATCTCTCTTCATCCGCCTCCACCAATACTGCTGTCTCAGATCCTGATACATCTCCGTGGCACCCAGATGAATGGAATACCGCGAGCTATGGGCATCTGCTAATATCAACTCTCGAATACCATCCACATTGGGCACACAAATACGGCCCTGCATCCTCATAACTCCGTCATCACCAATAGTCACATCCCTGGCATCACCACGACAGACCCTATCCTTAAGTACTAACAAATGTGGGTCATCATACTGGCGAGCTCTAATATGATCATAAAGAAAAGAAAAACACTGTCTTGTTGAACCAGGTTCATCCACTTGAAACTAAGATCCTAGAGCTAAAATCTGAAATTTTAAAATTAAAGCTAGGATCTAGTAAAAAGACTATTGATCATTCTCATATCATGTTAGAAGAAAATGTGGGAAAACTAAAAGATAAGATGTATACCAAGGATGAACAGATAAGGACACTTAAATAAGAACTTGGTAAAGTCAAACATGAATTAGATCAAACTTGTAAATGGAATAAATCCTCAGATTCCTTGACATGGCTTCAAGAAGATCATAGTATCAACCGGAGAGGACTTGGCTTTGGGAGTCAATTGCCCAAGTGGGATCCAAAAAGAAAGTATCTCACTCTCCCTGAGAATAAAATTTTCACCCACTGTGGTAAGACTGGTCATTACAAAATTGAGTGTACTGCAAAAGAGCAGGTCAATCGAAGAAATGAGAGTTTTGTTATAAAGAAAAACTGGTTACCAAACTGGGCCAGAAAAAGCTTAATTCATCCTTTCTCTCATAGAAAAGGACCCAAACTAGTTTGGGTTCTTAAGACTAACCCCTGATTTCTTTTTGTAGGTTCAACTGAGAGAAAGCACCAAATTTGGTACTTGGATAGTGGCTGCTCAAAACATATGGCAGGGAACAAGGAACAATTTCTTTCACTTGAAAACCTCAAAGGAGGAAATGTCTCCTTTGGAAATGGAAAGAAAGGTGAAATTATTGGGGTTGGTAAGGTAGATAAGGATGACACATGTTCCATTGAACATGTGTACTTGATAGATGGCTTTAAATATAGCCTGATCAGTGTGTTACAATTGTGTGACAGAGGTAACCTGGTTGCTTTCACTTCCACAAAATGTTTTGTGATTAACCTGCTTACTGACAAGATTGTTTTGCAGGGAAAAAGAATGAATAACATCTATGTCATAGACTTGTCCACACTGTCTGAAAATGAACTCACTTGCTTAAGTGTGTTGGACAGTGATCCCCTCCTTTGGCACAAAAGACTTGGTCACGCGAGTCTAAATCAGCTTAACAAATGAGTCTCTAAGGACTTAGTGGTAGGGATTCCTAACATTATGTTTAAGGAAGACAAAGTCTGTGAGGCGTGTGCAAGGGGGAAGCAGGTAAGATCCTCATTCAAAAGCAAGAAAATGGTCAGTACCACCAGGACGTTGGAACTGGTTCATATGGACTTATGTGGTCCTATGAGAACTCTGAGCAGAGGTGGTAAGAAATATGTAATGGTGCTAGTTGATGATTACTCAAGGTTCACTTGGACCTTATTTCTGACATCTAAAGATGAAACATTTGATATGTTCACTTCATTTGTTAGAAAAACTCAAAAACAATTAGGAAATCAACTAACATCAATAAGATCTAATCATGGTACTGAATTTGAGAATGCAAAGTTTGCTGAATTCTGTGATGAACATAGTATAAATCACAATGTTTCTGCCCCTAGAACCCCACAACAAAATGAGGTTGTTGAAAGAAAGAACAGAACTCTTGAATATATGGCTAGAACCATGCTTCTTTCTAAAAAACTACCCTATAGCTTCTGGGCAGAAGCAATAAACACTGCATGCTACATAATAAATAGATGCATGACCAGACCACTGGTAGAGAAAACTCCTTATGAATTAGGGAGAAAGCCCAACATATCCCATCTCAGGGCTTTTGGATGCAAGTGCTTTGTGCACAACAATGGCAAAGATTCCCTAGGTAAATTCGATCCCATAAGTGATGAGGGAGTATTCTTGGGATATTCATCACATAGCAAAGCTTATAAGGTATATAATAAAAGAACTATGTGTGTAGAAGAGAGTGAGCATGTTGTCTTTGATGAAAGTAACACTCTTTCTGAGAGACAGGAACCAAAAGATGAGGAGCTTGGACTGGTCAGAAGCAGTGAACAAATTGAAGAAAATACAGAAGATGGAACAGGTGATGGACCAGGTCCAACTACCCCAAGCAACATGATAGGGGGAACTCAAAAAAAAAATTACTCTGGACCTAGGCCCTGATCCTGTTCCACAACAACAAGACACCATGGGATCATCTAGAAGTGAACAATTGGTGCTCAAACCATACAGATATCAGAGTTCTCACCCTCTTGGGAACATTATAACAGATTTGACATCCGAAATCAAAACAAGATCCTCTTTGAAAAATCTGTGTGCGTTTGATGCCTTTCTATCCTTGATCGAACCAAAGAACATTGGTGAAGCCTTATAGGATGCTGACTGGGTAAATTCCATGCAAGAAGAGATGAATCAATTTGAAAGAAGTCAAGTATGGAACTTGGTACCCAGACCACTAGACAGATCAGTAATTGGCACAAAGTAGGTCTTCAGGAACAAACTCGATGAGGATGGAACTGTTACAAGAAACAAGGCCAGACTGGTTATCCAAGGAAATAGTCAAGAATAGGGAATTGACTATGATGAGACCTTTGCTCCTGTGGCAAGATTGGAGGCAATCAGACTTCTTATAACATTTGCTGCACACATGGAGTTCACTCTCCATCAGATGGATGTAAAGAGTGCTTTCCTCAATAGCTATCTAAAAGAAGAAGTATTTGTCAAACAGCCTCCAAGTTTTGAAAGCAAGGAGTCACCTGACCATGTATACAAACTTGACAAGGCTTTGTATGGACTCAAACAAGCACCAAAAGCATGGTATGAGAGGCTATCAAAATTCCTGCTAGAACATGGATACAAAAGCGGTAAAATTGACAGTACCTTGTTCTTAAAGGAAAAAGGTAAGGATCTTCTGGTTGTGCAAATATATGTGGATGATATCATATTTAGGGCAACCTCTGAAAAATTGAGTAAGGAATTTGCTAAACTTATGGGGAGTGAGTCTGAGATGAGTATGATGGGTGAGCTAAACTTCTTTTTAGGCTTGCAAATCAATCAAAACTCAAATGGAACAATGATCCATCAACAAAAATATGTGAAGGAATTGCTCAAAAGATTTAAAATGGAAGACTCAAAAGAAATTGACACCCCCATAGCCACAACTACAAAATTAGATGTGGATGAACTTGGTTCATCCGTTGATCAGAAGCTATACAGAGGGATGATTGGGTCTTTATTATGTCTCATTGCTAGCAGACCTGATATTGTGTTCAGTGTAGGACTGTGTACTAGATTTTAGGTAAATCCAAAGGAGTCCCATCTAACTGCAGTGAAGAGAATTCTGAGATATCTGAAGGGCACTACTGATCTTTGTCTTTGGTATCCTAAAGGTAGTAATTTTGACCTTGTAGGATATGCTGATGCAGATTATGTAGGTTTCCTGGTTGACAAAAAAAATACCTCAGGCATGGCTCACTTTTTGGGCTCTTGCCTTGTGTCTTGGGCCACCAAGAAACAAAATTCAGTAGTCGTTCTACTGCTGAGGCTAGCAACAACTCATGGATTTTGGTATAGAGGTTGGATGCATTCCTATTTTCTGTGACAACACTAGTGCAATAAGCATGACAAAGAACCTGGTTCATCATAAGAAAACCAAGCACATAGATGTCAGAAACCATTTCCTAAGAGATAACTATGAAAAAAGAATGATCTCAATCGAATTCTGTGCTACTGACAAACAAATTGCAGATATCTTTACTAAGGCACTAAGTAGGGAGCATTTTGAGAGAAACAGGCTTGAATTAGGGATGATTAAGATCACCTAATTGAAAAACAAAAATGTTTTTTTGGTGGCTAGAAACACTAAAATAGGTAACTAACCGGACTAATTGTTGCTCAGTATCATGACTTTACTGCCATACTCTCTTGCCATGTATTAATATGATTCCCTAGTTGCTAATGATGTTTTTCTATCTTTGTAAATTGAGGCAAATTAAAGACTATAACACAATGAACATGGTTCATCGCTGCTGGTTCATCTGTCTGACAAGGTACGTGCTCATCTCCATACACTTATTGAAATAATTATAGTCATACATGAGAAGGACTCTATCTATATTTGGTTCATTTCAAATTCTTAGCACTTATCCCAAAATGAACCCTTTCCAAAGAGTCCCATCGAACCTTAATTAGCCTAGATATTAGGGAGTCATAACCGTCTAATCACTGACACTCCTGCATCGATTAGACTTCCACTTGCTAAAGAATTATGCCCGCTGTACAATTAATAATCACATCTTTAAAAGGCCATCATTACCTCCCCTCTTCAAAAACATAACCGTCGAACCAAGTTCATCCTTCCTCTCATACCAAACTGATCAACTTTCTTCTCTCCCCAAATCTTCATAACAATGTCTTATTCACCACCCCCTGATTTATCTTCATCAACCAACACTTGTTCTAATTCTCCATCGATACACAACCCACATTCTCAAACCAGGTCTTCGACCCCCCAAAACCCTCTAGTTCCTGAACCTATCCCTGAACCCACTCCTTCACCCAAATCAGTCTCAACCGTTACACCTAGCCCCACTCCAGCCCCCAGACAATGTAGAGTAAAGGTGTTGGCCAGGAAAATAGTTGCATCTGCTTCTCATGCCAAATATTTAAATGAGATACTTCAAGCTAGCAAGGTCCAAGAATCTGAATCCTCTAGTGATTCCTTCAAATCTGCAAATAAGGATGAAGCACCAGGTTCATCTGACACTGAAAAGGGAAATCTTGAACTTGGGTCTGCAACTGAAGTGGCTGAAAATAGGTTTATCTTGATTGGGTCAATAGTGGATGTAGAGGTGCCGGATAGGCGAAGAAAAATTGGGAAAAATATAAACATTGAGAGAGAGGGAGAAGGGAGTTCAGAAAGGGGATCTGGGAACGAAGGTGCCACTCTGGCTATTTGTGGCCCCGCTCCTGTGATTGTTGAAGAAGGAATAAAAGCTTTAGGGGGAAGCAATTCTTGGGAAGCAGCAGCAGGTCTGGAAAGCCTACAACAGGCAGTAGATGAACCTAGTTCATCTATTGAGGAAACATTGGCTGAGATGCTGAAAACATTGGGGGAGTCCTACAATCCCAAAAAGAAGAAAACTTCAAAATCCAAGAAAGCTAATACCCCGGTTCCAACCAAGAAGAGGAAAGCTTCATCATCTACTGATGCTCCTACCCCAAAGAGTCGTGCTACTAGAAGAACTGTTAGGCAACAAGAAGAATAATTAGAAAAAGCTCTAAGAGAGAGCAAGAAGAAGAAGCCTGCCAAGGGAAAGGAAAAAGTTAGAGAGCCTGTTGAGGAAGTTCATGTTGATGAAGATGAGATGGACCTGGTCCATCATGAGGAGCAGCCAACACCAGTTGAGGTTGAGACATCAAAACCCAAGAAAGCTAAGGCTTCTTCCAAGAAGTCAGCATCTGTGTCTACCACACCCTCAACTATTGCAAAGAGGACCAGGTCTGAGTCAAAGAAAGTAAAGATTATTGAAGATGAGGAATGGAGTGGAGAAGAAGAGGAAGTGTCTTGTGAGGAGACTGACAAACTCACAATATTTGGAAAGCGTACTATCTTGAAGGGGAAGCTGTTTCGAGACCTTGAGGAGACAAAGATGATTTTCCTGTTGGATACCATAGATGTGCAAGGGTGGAAGGACGTGGTACTTCACCTTGAGGGAAGGTTGGCTAGAAATGAGTTGATTGAATTTATGGCCAACGCAGTTATCAAAGATGGTAGGGTATCCTCAAAGGTTCAGGGGGTTGAGATTACGTTTGATGCAAAGGAGTTGGGGAAAATACTGAATATACCGTCTGAGGGTTATGATGATTACACTAGGAAAAAGTGGCATAATCTGGATGATTTTCCCTCAGCTCTTCAAATTACCAGGTCATTCCGTGAGAATGAGCAAGAACTGGAGCCCAGGGAAGTGTTTAAGAGTGATATGAGGCCTCAACACAAACTTTTCTTTGAGTTTGTGATCAAATTTCTGCTGCCTAGGCAAGAGCGAAGGCACATTGCCAGCTACATGGATCTCACGCTTACGGAGTGCTTGTACACGGGTAAACAAATCAATTGTCATGCCTTCATTATCCAGCTCTTGGATAGGGTTGTGAATGGAGCCAAGGCACATGTTATAACTTATGGGTTTATCCTGACTGTTGTGCTTGCTCACTTCAAGCTTCTAGTGAAGAATGCTGAAATGGCTACTGCTAAGGACTACTTTGGGAAGAATACGTTGTTGTCCTGTGACTACATTGTTAATATTCCTGAGGATGAACCTAGTTCATCTAGGAAACTGCCTGTTAATAGCAAGGTCAGGATGCTTGTGCAGGAAGGTGAGATCAAGGATGCAGATATCCTTCGTTTGAAATCTCGCCTTATTGAGGTTGAAGCACAGCGGGATGCTCTCAAAGCTGAATTAGCCAAAGAAAAGGAGAAGAATGAGGGTGTTCTTCATCAAATGCTCTCCCTTCTTCAAGCCAAGACCACAACCTCCTCTGCCCCTTCCCAGCCTTAGGAGTCCAGTGCTACCAAAATACCCCCTCTATGACCCAGTTGGGAATTGTCTTATCTTGTTATGCTTTTTGATTTTTTTGTTTTGCTCATGGTTGCGACTGTTTTTAATTCTTTTTGTGTATGGTGCCTGATCTTCTATCTAATCAATGAGTTTTGCTTTTTGTTATTGATTTCTCAATTTCTTATATAGCTTTCATTTATTGGTTTCTTTTGATGATTAATCCATGCTTTGCACCTGCAGTTGCTTCAATGTCCATGAGTAATTGTTAATACTTCTGGTAAGTTTATCATTTTGTAACTTTTCGATGATGCCAAAAGGGGGAAGACATGTGCTTTTCAAAGTTTCAATAATTTTTGTGATATTTATAACCTAATGAACCTGGTCTCTCTATGATGAATGCTTAAATCTATACAAAGTGTCTATGTTGGATTGAAGTATGTACAGGGTTAAGCACAGAGTTTGTCATCATCAAAAAGGAGAATTTGTTGAACCAAGTCACTGCATGGTTTTGAAGATTGACAAATGCCAACCCAGTTGAACCAGGTCCATCAGGGCAAACAGAGTCAAACAGACCCATTGGCACAAGAAGCGTCCATGCACAGGAGATAAACATTATCTGTGAACTAAGAGGTTATCTCCTAAGCAAAAAGGTTGCAAATTGATAAGAAGATAGAGTTTGATTTTAGGTAGGACAAAACTCAAGATCAAGGAAGTTGAGATAAATACAAACTTTTCCACCAAGGAAGTGTTGCATTAGAATTGAACAACAACATCTCAACTACTGATTTTATAAAATGTTGAAGCATTCCTGCTGAAGCATTTACGCACAAACACTTAAGTGAAACAAGAATTGAAAGCAAAATTATCAAAGCGATTTTGCAAGCAGAATCCTTGTGCGACACAAAAGCTACTTGAACCAGCTAGAAGAACCAGTTCCATCTGTTGTCTTTTGAGTCTAGTGGTTTGTAGTAGGTGATTAAATATTGTATCTTTCAGCTTTATCTAGAGGCAATTGTAATAGGTACACATTGTTCAAGTTAGAGTTAACTTGAAGTTTCTCGCAATTAGCTAGAGGCTAGTTTGCCACAAAGGGGTTAGAGTTAGTCCTTAGGTTTACAAAAGAGTTTATTTTGTAAATGTTGTTTGGCTCAGAGTTGTAGTGAAGAGTTTGGGAAAATCCTACTGGGAAGTAGGTCATGGTTTTTTCACCTTTTGAGCCAGGTGTTTTCCGCGTAAAAATTGTTGTGTTCTTTAAATTCTGCAATTACTTTTCTGCAAACTGTAGAAGTTGGAACACCAAGAAGAACCATGTTCTTCTATAGAGACTGCACTCGAAAATTGGACACCCTACAAATCACCCCTCTTGTGGGGTATTGACGTATAAAACATCAGGAAGTTTAAGTCGTAGGAATCGATTGAAGTTGGAATTGTGTGAAGACGACTCCAAAATGGAGTTTTGACGGTTCTAATAGCTCCATAGGGTGATTTTGGTCTTGGGAGCGTGTCTGGATGTTGATTTGGAGGTCCGTAGGTTATTTCTCCATCAAATGACGACAGTTGGAAAATTGGATAATTTTTGGAAAATTTGACTGGGATTGGACTTTTTGATCTTCTGGTCGGATTTCGATTCCGAAAGTTGGAACAGGTTCATAATGTCATTTATGACTTGTGTGCAAAATTTGAGGTCAATCGAACTTGATTTGATAGGTTTCGATGTCGAATGTAGAAGTTTGAAGTTTAAAAGTACATTAGGCTAGAAACGATGTGCAATACATGATTATGGTGTTGTTTGATGTGATTTGACGCTTCGGTCGTGTTCGTATTATATTTTGGGACTTGAGTTGGAATATTTGTTGAAGTGTAGCAGTTCTAGTGCAATCGCACATGCGGAAGATTGATCGCAAGTGCGAGCCCGCAGAAGCGAGCAATTTGGCACAGATGCGGGCTAGGGAAATTTACTATGGTCGCAGGTGAGACCAGAAGGCCGCAGAAGCAGAGTCGCTTATGCGGAAGGATGACAGAAATGGAGAGGCTTGGGAGGCCTATTGATCGCAGAAGCGGACATGGTCCGCAGAAGCGCATTTTGTACCGCAGAAGTAGTCATTCCTCGGCTAAGTGAGAAACCGCACTTTCGATGGCAATTCTGCAGGTGTAAAGCTACATATGCGGTGAAGCCCTCGCAGTAGCGGATTACCTGGGAAGAAAAAAGGCTTAATCGAGTGTTTGATCTCATTTTTATTTTTGGGACATAGAAAGCTCGGATTGAGACAAATATTTGAGTGAATTCAGAGGAAACATTTGGTAAGGATTCTGCATTTATTTTTTATTAATATTCACTAATCTATCATTAATTTTTTCATTTAATTAAGGATTTGGGGTATGAAATTAGGAGAAAAATGGTAAAAATTCTTAGACCGAATTTTGAAAAATTGAAAGGTGATTTGAGGTTGAATTTGAGTAATTTTGGTATGGTTGAGCTCGATATTGAATGGGTGTTCGTATTTCGTGACTTATACCCGATTCTGAGACGTGGGCCTAGGTCGACTCTTTGGGGCATTTTTTTAAAATTCTTGTTAAATTCATGATTTCTTTATTTAGATTAGTTTCTTATAGTTATATTTATACTATGTAATTTCTATTGGCTAGATTTGGGCCATTCAGAGTCGAAAATTCAAGGGAAAGGCATGCTACATGACTGATTGAGCGAGATTTGAGGTAAGTGGCTTGTCTAACTTTGTGTGGGGGAAATTCCCTTAGGATTTGGTACTGTTGTAACAACCGTGATATTTGAGCGCGTTGTACACGAGGTGACTAGTGCGTACACAGGCTAATTGTGGAAATTTTGGTTCTTACTGAGTTGTCTCTTTTAAAAATTCCTTAACTAAGTTGCCTTAGCATATGTAGTGATCATGCTTAGCCCAGTATCACATGTCTACGTGCCTTAACTCTTACTTGCAATTTGTGTCACATGCTTAGTTAAATTACCCGCTTCCCTTGATTTGAATTAAATCTTTAAACTGTAAGATTTCTTGCTGTAAATTCGTTGTTCCTTCGGTTGTCTGCTGCATATTTACTTTGGGATAACGAGGAGGTTCCTCGGGAGATCCCCCATGTCTTGCATATTTACTTTAGTACTACGAGGTGTTACCTCGGGAGATCCCTTTGTCTTGCATATTTACTTGGGACCAAATATTGCTCTTCTAGAAGTTTTCACTGTTCCTCTCTCTTCTTCGTTGGTTTAGCTCAACTGCCATAACAATGGCATATTGAGAATGTATTTGACTTCTCTTTCTCAACACCAAGCAAGACGATTAGGTATATTCCTATCCAAACTGCAAATCCAAGGCTCCGCGCTTAGCCCATTCCTATTTGCCTTAGTGATGGATGCACTGACACACCATATCCAAGGGGATGTGCCATGGTGTATGTTATTTGCAGATGACATAGTTCTGATTGATGAAACGAGGGACGGTGTTAACGCGAGGCTGGAGGTCTGGAGACAAACCCTTGAGTCTAAGGGTTTCAAATTGAGTAGGTCTAAGACTGAGTATCTGGAGTGCAAGTTTAGCGCTTAGGCGAGCGAGGTAGGTGGGGATTTGAGGATTGGATCTCAGTCATCCCCAAGAGAGATAGCTTTAAGTACCTCGGGTCGGTGATTCAGGGGGACGGGGAGATTGACGAGGACGTCACCAGTCGTATAGGGGAGGGTTGGACGAAGTGGAGGCTTGCATATAGAGTTTTGTGTGACAAGAAAGTGCCACCGAAACTTAAAGGTAAGTTTTATAGAGCTGTGGTTAGACCGGCCATGTTGTATGGGGCAGAGTGTTTGCCTGTTAAGAACTCCCACATCCAGAGGATGAAGGTACCAGAGATGAGAATGCTTAGGTGGATGTGCGGGCACACTATGATAGATAGGATTAGGAATGAGGATATTCGGGAGAAAGTAGGTGTGGAGCCAATGGATGATAAGATGCGGGAGGCGAGGCTCAGATGGTTCGGACACGTGTGGAGGGGGAGCCTTGATGCCTCGGTGAGGAGGTGCGAGCGGTTGGCAGTAGTGGGTTCGCGGAGAGGTAGAGGGCGGCCGAAGAAGAATTGGGGAGAGGTGATTAGGCAGGAAATAGCGAGACTGCAGATCTCCGAGGATATGGCCCTTGATAGGAAGGTCTGGAGGTCAAGCATCAGGGTTGTAGGATAGGGGGTAGTAGAGATTTTCACCCTTCAGTCTCGGGGTGGGGCGGGTTTGGATAGGGTTGATCTTAGAGGACTTGAGTTCTATGCTGCTATTGTTATTGCATGTCATTTATATTATGGTTTCTATGCTATGCCACTATTTTCACGAATTTTGTTTGAGTTACTAATGATTTGTCTTTTTGTGTTTATTTTGTCTCGCTGAGCCGAGGGTCTATTGGAAATAGACTCTCTGCCCCTATCGGGGTAGGGGTAAGGCCTGCGTACAGACTACCCTCCCCAGACCCCACTTTGTGGGACTTTACTGGGTAGTTGTTGTTGTTATTGTTACTATTTAGAGGTGACACACATGCTAGGTGACGGGCGTGGGGGCGTTCACCATTGGGGATTGTGACTTGGTCCGTCCCGTATCAACTTAAAGTTGAATATTTTGTTGAAATTGTATGATACTTATGTGTTTTAGAAAGAATTTCTGTAAATCAGGCTGTATACAATGTTTAGGCCTTATGCCAGTGTTGTTTTGACCCTTAGAAGTCTTCTCTTGCTATCCTCTCATTGTTTTTTATTGAAAATATATACTCAGTCATGTTATACATATTGAATGCACAACTCAACCTCTTTTACTCTATTTTAATGCATCATGTAAATGTTGTTTCGCTGAGTACTTTGATTTATGAAAGCCCGAGGGGCTGGTGAGGTTTATGACTGAGTGAAGCCGAGGGCCTGATTTGTGAGGATATTTTGGGAATGGGCTATACGCCGCGACATGTTTTATATAGGTCATGGGCCTAATTGATTTATGCCATGATTTTTCTTGATATAGCGCTTGGGCTGAAGGATCCCATCCGGAGTCTATACACACCCCCAATGAGCGTAGGTACCTACTAAGTGCGAGTGATGAATGTCGAGTGACTAGGAGACATGAGTGATGGTGAGGTTTTCCCAATGGGCTGTTTACGAGTGACTGTGAGGTTTGCCCGAGGGGTTGTATACGAGTGATATTTTGCCCGAGGGGCTGATTATGATTTCATCATTTTTGCTCACCTTGAATTGAGCCTTTGTTTGAAAACGGTTGAAAGGAGTTTTTAAATGATTACACTGGAATAGTATTTAAATGAGTTGATTTGAATTAAACTCTTAATTTAAAAGCATGTTGTATTTTATTGAGTTTTTGTGATATGAAATTTACTGGCATTATTTGCTCGTCACTACTTCTCGGTCTTTATTTACTATTCTTACTTATTGAGTTGGCGTACTCACGTTACTCCCTACACCTTGTGTGCTGATCCAGGCGTATCTGGACATAGTAGAGGCTGTTGACTATTCCAGTTGCAGATTTCTCGGAGATAGCAAGGTAGCTGCCTGGCGATCGCTGCCCTACTCTACTTCCCCTTATCTTACTTTAGTTGTTTTGAGTTACTATCCAGACTATGTTAGTCTCGATATTGTCTGACCAATTATAATAGATGCTCATGACTAGTGACACCCCGATGTCGGGCTTTTTTTTATCGCACTTATGTTTGATTTTAACTCCTTTATGAAGGTTTTATATTAAGTAGCTTTGAAATTATCTTAGAAATAGAAATATAGATTTGTTTTGGTATTGTGTCGGCTTTCCTAGTACCACAATAGGCTCCATCACGATAGGGTTAGTTCTGGGTCATGACACTTCACAAGTCAAAAAGAAAACAAATAAGAAAAATGCAAGGACGACTCCAAAGCAAGTAAAAAAGGGAGAAAATCCTCCAATTCTCTTTTATTACTGAAAATGAAGCTGGAACACTTACAGTGGAGAATGAGAATGGCTTTAATATAGTAGGCTTGTATAGCAAATTAAAGCTTCGAGAAGAAGGATATCAGATTAATGTCACTAACCTAGCCTTCTAAAACGGAATCCAATCGTTGCCTTTTGTAGTCAACTATAATTTCAGAATCATCAATAAACTTATGGTGAGCATCCTACAGTATGAATGAAGAGAATTATGCCATGAGTTTTCTTCTTCTGCAAACTTCAGATTTTGAATGGTTCCTCTTCTGAAATGTTGAAACTTGAAATAAAACTTATAATGTCATCTCTGCAAATCATATTTATTTATTGATGAGCTACAACTGCGAAGAAAGAAAAGAAATCATATGTGAAGTATAAGACTATGTGATTGAAATATGAATTGGAGTTGGAGTTGTACCTCAGAGATTTCAAAATAGCCTACAGAAATGACTATGTTGATGTACTGAGAAATGTTACTCTCCTAAAGACAATGTGTCTGTCTTAGTTGAAAGTATCGACATTTACTTCAAAATTGTGGAGGTTAATTTGATAAGTTTGTATCTTGACCTCTTTGTAAAGAGAATGTTTTTTTTTTGACTTCGTTAAATTATTTATGAGCTACATCTTTGAGGGGCCTGAAAAATTCTCTCTCTAAAAACTGAACACAATGGCTATTTTATAAACCTCCGTCTCCTTCACGCGCCAACCGATGGACCCACCGGACGACACCGCTTCGGCGCATTTGGGAGGTCAATAGACTCCAAATAACATGGCGAACCAACCCTCTGATCCAATTTACACAAAATTGACCTATGCTACAAAGGTCATCTCTTCATCGAGTGCTACGACTTTTTCAAATTGCAATGGCAGGGAGTCTGTCATACCGACTCACACCATGCATGGAATGCTGACAGTTCTCTTCAAAGCAACAAACTCCTATGGTGTTATGGATGAAGAGTGCAAAGTCACAATTGTTGGGAGATTCCTCAAACCAAGGCCCCAAATTAGGTCAAAATTCAGTCAAAATTCAAGGAATTAATATCGATTAAGGGCTCTGTAAAGATTGGGGTCTATGATATGTATAACGTGTTCCTTGATTTCACTAATGAAGAAGATTTTAATTCTGTTTGGTTTAAAAGAGTTATCGAAATTGAAGGGCAGCAAATGTGGCTTCAAAAATGGTAACCTGCCTATCGCTCCGGTATGGGTTCTTCTTCCCGGCTTACCTTTTCATATGCACACTTGGAATTATGTTAAATAAGCGGTGAGTGCAATTGGTACTCCCCTTGAAATAGACTTAGCTACTAAAGGAAGAACAAGGCCTAGTATGGCCAAAGTAAGAGTTGAAATCGATTTGCTTAAGGACCAACCGAACTCTGTCTATCTTGGTTATGACAATGCACCTCAAAAAGGGTTTGTGCAAAAAATTGAATTTGAGGGTGGCCCTAAATACTGCAAATTCTGTCAAAAATTGGGGCATAATTTTGTCAATTGTAGAGCTTTAGAAATGAAAAAAGCTACTGAAAACAGGGAGTTAGAGGATCAAAAGACTGCTGAAAATCAGATTGAGGATAACAGGGTATTTGATGATCAAAATGCTGGTGCTAAACTGATTAATAAAAATAGAGAAACTGAGTCTGCGGAATCTAGAATTGTCGTTAATAATAGGCTGAAAACAGAATCACTCAAAAGCAAAAGAGTGATATTGAATCTGATAAACACCTGCAACAACCATCAAGCAATATCAAGGAGTGATCCAGGAAAAAACAAAAAAAAACAGAGAAAACTACCTACGAAGAAAGCTCCAATGCTCAACTTATCTGATGACTCTAGCAGGAGTAAGAAGCATAACAAAGAGCTAAGATTGGCCCTTCAAAACCTTAATCAGGATAGTAATACTGATAATATTGTGAGCGATCAAGGGAAGTCTAATTATGGTGAAAAGGGAGATCAAGTTAAGGCTTCCAATGATCAGTTGCCCTCGAGAACAAATTTAAACAAACATGAGCCGAATGTCTTTAACAATAACACTGAAACAAAGGAGAATCTGCAGGAGTCCAATTGAGAAAATGATAATCAGAATGAGAATGAAGATCCTGAAAACAGAAAAATAAAAAAGAGTGCTTTAAACATAAGTGATTATGTCAATGAGTCAACCAGCGTGACTTCCAAAATTCGAAACCTTCTTGGGATTGAGATGGTAAGTGATCTCAATGTGGAATTCAAATCAAAACAAAACAAATATGTGACTAGCCAACAAATATAGGTGACTTCACCTAATAGGGTGACAGTAATGGTTCCTGAAGATCAAATACAAACTGATTCAAAGGACGAGTCCTTCCAGATCATATGTTCCAAAGAAAAGGAAAAAATAAAAAAAGGCAGAAAGAACAAAAGCAAAGATACTACACCTCCTAAAGGGGGACACTCATGCTAACCTGAACTGTTTCCGTGATAAATGCTATTTTATGGAACACTAGGGGAGTAAATACCAAAAAAGCCTTACCAAGGTTAAAAAAATTGATCTCCATCTATAAGGTGGAACTTGTTGCTATTATGGCACCTTTTGTCAGTATTAATCAAATAGAAATATGCAGGAGGTTCCTTGGCTATCAACATTGTATCTCTAATACGAATGATCAGGTTTGGATCATGCGGTCAGGCAACAACATGACTACTATATTGAACAATCACGAACAACAACTTACTATCAAATTGCATTATGGGGCTGCCAACAGTGATCCTACATCACAGCAGTATATTCTAAATGTACTCCTGAAGAAAGGAGAGAGTTGTGGAATAATTTAGAGTTAACCAATCTTCAGGTAAATGGTCCATGGTGCATCGGGAGTGATTTTAATGTCATTCTAGATCCGGATGAGAAAAAAGGTGGTAGACCTCACATAATGAACAAATGTCTAGAATTCAGTATTTGCATGGATAACTATGGTATGATAGACTTGGGTTTTGTTGGTCCAAAATACACATGGTGTAACAATTGGGAGCCAAGAAGAAGAATATGGAAGAGATTGGATATAGTGTTTATCAATGATGATTGGTCCCAGATATTTCAAAACAATATTGTCAACCACTTGGCTAGAATTGGCTCTGATCATAGCCCTATTCTAATTCCATGCAAGGACACTAACCATCAGGGGCCTAAATACTTCAAGATTTAAAATTTTTGTACTAGCCAACCTTTTTTTGCAGGTAGTTGAAGAAGTTTGGAGGAATCATGTTAAGGGGAATCCTTTGTGGAGACTTCAAGAAAAACTTAATGTGCTGAGCAGAAGGCTGACTCAATGGTCTAAAGACGGCATCGGCAATGTATTCAACCAAGTTCAATACTGGGGAAATAAAATGAAGGACCTTGAGCAAATGGATCTTATGAACAATAATGATACCACCATAACTGAAATGAACAAAGGTCAAGCTGAGGACATTAGATGGATGGGGATGTATGATGGCATTCCCAGGCAGAAAGCTAGGGTGAAATTCTTTGAAGAATGAGATGCTAACACTAAATACTTCCATAGAACCATTTGAGATGCTGTCTTCAACATGAGTCCTGATAGTGCAGCAGGGCCAGATGGATCTAATGGAAAATTCTTTCAATCCTGTTGGGATATCACTGAATTTGTACAAGCAGTTTTCAATGGCAGGAGGCTCAATAAATTTTCTCACATACTTGTTTTGTTCTTACTCCTAAAGTTGACTCTCCTAGTAGTTTCTCGGATTTGAGACCTATTAGTTCGAGTAACTTTACGACCAAGATTATCTCTAAGATCCTTTCCAGAAGGCTGAATCCTATTCTTGGGAAGCTTATATCAGAGAATCAAAGTGACTTTGTGAAAGGAAGATTGATCACTGAAAATATCCTTTTATCTTAGAAGATTGCTCAAGGCGTGAACAAGAAGAACAGAGGAGCCAATGTTATAATAAAACTCGACATGGCAAAAGCTTATGACAGAATATCCTGGACCTTTCTGATGGTAGTTATGAGGAAATTTGGTTTCTCTGAAAATTGGATTGACATGATCTGGGGACTTTTACAAGATATATGGTACTCTATCATTATCAATGGGGATAGAACTGGATTTTTCACATCTATTCAGGGCCTCAAACAAGGAGATCCTTTATCCCTTTCTTTGTTTATTATTGGAGCTGAGGTTATCTCTAGATCTCTCAATGAACTAAATTACTTTATTGGCTTCACTCAGTTTAGCATGGATCCTAGAGGTCCAATGATCAATAATTTGGCCTATGCTGATGATATTGTTATATTCTGTGGTGGAAGCAATATGACTCTCAAGTTAATCAAAAAGGCTATTGACTTCTTTATTACAACCCCTCACACCTATGCTGCAAAAATCAATAAAAATAGAAATACTACAGGCTATATGGATAAGCCTTTCCCTTTCTCTTATCTGGGATGCCCTATATATTTTGGGAGGAAGACTAGCAATATTTTTGACGGTATGCTCTCTAAAATTATCAAGAAACTCAATGGATGGCAAGCTAGTATGATGTCCTCCGGAGGGAGAATGATTTTGATTAAACATGTCATGCAATCCCTCCCCCACATACATACTATCTGCTATGAACCCTCCTAAAGGAATTACTAAGGTCATGGAGAAATACTTTGCAAACTTCTTCTAGGGTACAAAAAAAGGTAAAAAAACAAATACTATTGGTCTTCATGGAATAACCTTTGTCTTCCTAATGATGAGGGAGGAGCTGGTGTCAGAAAATTGGAGGATATTATAGATACACTTAGCATTAAAAGATGGTGGAGATTCATAACTCTTCCTTCCCTCTGGGCCAACTTTCTCAAGAGTAAATATTGCAAAAGAGCTCATCCAGTGAACAAAAGCTAAATCCAACATATTCTCATATTTAGAGAAACATGCTCAAAATCATAGACAAAGCTGAGAAAAACATTAGATGGGAAATACATAAAGGTAATTGTAGCTTTTGATGGACAACTAGACAGATAAAGGTACTTTAGCCAACATTTTACAAGGTGGCAGGAGATCTTCTAAAGTACAGGTGAAAGACTTCATGAATAATGGATAATGGAATATTGGCATACTCAATGATCTTCTCCCTGTGCATATTACTAATAATATTGCTCACCTAGAAATAGGAGACCCAAATGAGGATGACTTCCCTTTTTGGGCTACTTCTAATGATGGGAGATTTTCTTCTAACTCAGCATGGCATTCTATTAGATTCAAGAAACAGAAGAATATTTTCATAAACAAAATCTGGCATAACTATCTCCCCTTTAAAACGTCTTTTATATCTCGGAGAATTTTCAAAAACTGACTGCCTTTTGATGATGTTATTTGTAGATTTGGTACTAACATTATTTCCAGATGTTCTTAAAGCTCTTATGCGCAGGTAGAAACAGTACAACATGTCTTTAATAGTAGTGAAGCTGCCAACTTCATATGGAATAACATAGGAAATGAATTTGGAATCAAACACCAACAAGAGCCTATTATTGCTACCTTCAAAAGATGGTGGGAAATAACTGCCAACAATAAAGTGCACAATCAAATTCTTCAGATAGCTCCCACAATCATATGCCGGGAACTTTGGAAACTAAGGAATGCATGCAGATATGGAAAACATAAGAAGTTTCAGCTGAACTCTATGAGACACCAAATCATATGGACATTGGAAGCAGCTATCTCCAACATGGTACCTAGTGACTACACTCAGATGGAATGACCCCTATTATGCGATATGATTGAGAGACTCGGACCATCTCAAAAATGGATACAAGTTACATGAGAGTTCCCTCTACCCGACACTGTCAAGGTTAATACGGATGGAAGTTTCTGCAAAGAAAGTGGTAAGGCAGGCATTGGAGGGGTGGTCACGGACAGTCAATGGGACTTTATTACGGCTTTTTCTATTCCTATCAGTTGTGATAATAATACCATGACAGTAGCTAAAGCAGCAGAGTTTGGAGGGAAATGGTGTAGTCAAAATGGGTACACTAATTTCTCTATCAAACTGGACTGAAAGGTCATTGCATATATGCTCACAGATGGAGATACTAACAATATGAAGATAAAAAGGGTGATAGACAGAGCCTCCCTCATAATTAAACAAACTCGAGCTACGGTCAGGCATTACTTCAGAGAAGGGAATCAGGTAGCGGATTGTCTTGCTAAATTGGCTACCACCACAAATCAGAGAAGGGTGTATTGTTCACTCTAAGAATTTCCTAGTAGTGCAAAAGGACCTTTTCTCCTTGAAAAATGGCAACTTCCTAGTATAAGAACAAAGTATGAAAAATCTTGTTTCTTTGTCAGTTAATTTTGTTCATAGGTCTTAGGAAGGAGGGTGTATATATACGAATCTTCTGTCCTTTTGGGGTGATTGCATCACCGTTGTTGTATTTTGTGAGGTCAGGTCTAGCCCCTCTCTTGCGCTTTTTTGAATACAACACAACCTAGACGTTGCTTATAGCACATCATGAGCACTAGGCCAATGGGCCGTGCTACTCAAAATATAATAT
>MDKH01149226.1:0-73826 GCA_005239495.1 Nicotiana undulata
GAGATTGTAACGCTCAAATATTTGAAATCAAATACTACGATTGTCGCAATATTTTTCGGTCTTAATTTTATTTTCTTGACGCAATTTATTGTCTACAATAGCATCATTCATGTTAGAACTGGTAACCACAAGAGACAAATGGCGATATTCAAATTAAAATTTAACATGTAAAAATATTTTTCTTTTTTGAGATATAAAATTATTCATGTCAGAACTGATAACTACATAAAAAAATTGATAAATATATAAAATGTAAAGTCTACTCTAACTTAAGGTTACTATGACAATATTTACCTAACAAATTGTATTGTTTTTTTTTTTGTTGTCAATTCTTGGAAGAGTTTTAAAGTAAAATAGTATTAAAGCGAAAAAGTCATGTAAAAAGTCACGACCATGATAAGCTGATATGGAAAATTTCCAAGACTATACTGAAGACCTTCGTCAAATTGAGCTTGCAATTTTTCATTTTAATTTTTTTATTACTTATTATATACATGCTTTAGTATATCATCTATATCATTTTAAAAAAATGTACTTATATATATATATATATAGATGTATAGATATCTTCTTTTTCTTTTACCCACTTGCCAACTGTTCTTACCAAGCTACACGTGGGAAATCGCGGGACCCGCAGAACTGCGAATTACTTGCGCGTTTTGCCTTTCTTTGTTCGTCGACGGAGTCTCCCGCAGTCCCCAAATCCCCAAATGTGGAAATTCAGAGAAAATTCAAAGTTACCGATGACTCTGTTCATCTGAATTTGAATTCCCTTCAATTTGTACAAATTCACAATTCAAACCAATCAACAATGGCGGAAATTCCATCTTCTTCCCCCAAAACAATCGAATTACCTTCGAACCGTATAATCAACCCTGCAAACCTAGTTGCCGCACCATCATCTTCGACGGCGTCGTCCGATCCCGGAATCACCATGACTTCTCCTTCTAACAACAACAACACTATCTCACAATCTCCTTCGATTGAGATGCAGTCTCAACAAATGCAGCAACAGCAAATTCAGATGCAGCCTCAACAAATGCAGCAACAGCAATTGACACAATCTCAACAACAACAGCAGCAGCAACAGCAACAAATGCAGCTTCAGCAGCAACAGCAGCAGAATAATAATAATAATTCTACTAGTCTTAACGGCAGCAATAATAACAACTTAATGGCCGCCGCCTCTAATTTTCAGATGCAGAGATCACCTTCAATGTCGAGGTTGAGTCAGTTCCAAATGCAACAGCAACAGCAACAGCAACAACAGCAACAGCAATTTGGTTTGATGAGACAGCAATCAGGAGGAGGAGGGCTTTATGGTCAAATGAATTTTGGTTCCGGAGGTACTGCCCTCCAGCAACAGCAATTACAACAACAACAACAACAGCAGCAACAACAATTGCAACAGCAACAACAATTGCAGCAGCAACAGCAACAACAGAATCAACAACAGCAGCAGCAAATAGGAGGCCAAATGGGTAGCGGAAATTTAACTAGGGCAGCTTTATTGGGACAGACTGGCCATCTTCCCATGTTGTCCGGACAAGCTGCTGCAGCTGTCGCTCAGTTCAATTTGCAATCTCAATTTTTGAATCCGGTACCACTTCAGCACTTATAGCTTTCAAATTTCAGTTTTATGTTTTGCTAATTCTATTCTTGAGCCATTAAATTCATGAATTTGGTTTGACCATGTACTTGTTGAAGACACAATTAAGTAAATAAAAGTGTGCTATCTCTAACACCTTAAAGCTTTTAGATGAGATAGTCCATTCCAACATGGTGGTGTTATTTTCAAGACACAGCTGCTATTTGTCATTGTTGCTTTATGTTTCTGAAAAGAGTTCTAATGTGGGTGCAGCCACGGCAGAAGGCAGGTCTAATGCAGGGGAATCAGTTTCATACAGGGAATTCCCATGGCCAGTCCTTGCAGGGTATACAGGCAATGGGAATGATGGGATCTCTCAATATGAGCTCTCAGTTAAGGGCAAATGGTGCCCTTGCATATGCACAACAAAGGGTCAATCAAAATCAGTTGAGGCAGCAGTTGTCCCAGCAAAATCCTCTCACCACTACTCAGGTGCCAATCTTCGAACATGCTATATCTTTAATGCCGAAAACTAACCCTCTCATTTATTCTGATGAGTTTTCCACTTGACACCGTGGTAAAAATTGGAGATGACTCTTTCAGAAATCTAGTTGCAAATTTTTCTCCAGGTTGTGTAACCCAAAAAAGTTGTCCGCATGTGTTATGAATTTGGTTATTAGTCATAGCAGCAAATCAAAGAGAATCTTTTGTGTTTTCGTTCTCCTAGACATTTCCTATCACATGAGAGTTTGTTTCGAGATGTTCCTGTAAAAGATTGCTCTGGGTAATTTCTAATGTATTTTGTTGACTAAAAGGTCAAAACTAGGATATAACTCTTGTTTATGAAATCTGATAGCCGGATACTTGGATTATGCAATCACAACAATGACACATATGCATAAATGTGTAATGTCATTCAATGTAACTTGGCATATAGTAAATAAATGCTGATTTTGGCACAAGGTTCATGTTTAACTTAATTTTATCCAAAGGAAAAAAAGGCTCATGTTTAACTTTGTGCTGGCATTTCATAGTATCAGGAGACAAAGAGCTACTCACGGATGACTACATGAGGGCTATTGCAAGTTTTAACACACTGAGATTTATGAGATGCCCATGAATATTTTTTGTACTACTTTCTAGAGAGCCTTTAGCCTATGGTACTGTATCTTCTGAGATTTTTCACTGTACCTACCGCTTTACAAACTCTCACCCTGAGATGGCACAAAACTTCAATGCGCGTTAAAGCTTTATGTGTTATATGAGAATAACCTTGTAAAGACAAAACTTCCTTGTGAAAAGTTTGAATTTGATTCAAAGAAACATAGGTTTGCTGCTCTTACAGTTCTTTTGTACTACGAGCCCGTTTGGACATAAGAAAGATTTCATTTTTTTTTTTTTTTGAAATTTTTTCGCTTTTTTCAGAAATCAGTGTTCGGCCATAAATTTTCACTTGAACATGGATTTTGGAAATTTTTCGAACATTTGAATAACTCCTAAAAGTTGTTTTTCAAAATTTTCACTCACATCACTCACAAAACTTCAAAAACAATCCAAAGTTATATTCATGTCCCAACACAACTCTAGTTTTCAAATACCATTTTCACTTGAATTTTTTCACTTTTTTCCGGAATTTTACACTTCTTATGTCCAAACGCCCACTACATTTCCAGCATGACGTTCTTATCTGAACGAACAGTTTCTCATTGAGTATGCAGCTATTTCTCGGTTTATATGCTGTAATCAGAGGCGGAGCCAAAATTTCAAGCTTATGGGTTCAGAATTCTAATCGTTTTAAGTTACTGGGTTCTAAATTAATAATTTATACATATTCAATGATTTTTAAGACAAATACAGGGTTCGAACCAAAGCTACTGGGTTCGGCCGAACACCAATGGCTACACTCTAGCTCCGCCCCTGGCTGTAATAGCTATGTCTGGAGGTGCCAATTATGAACATTTAGTACTAGAGGAAGTATCATTAACACAGTTTATCCCATTTGCTTTCTGTAAAATGCTTTGGTATTTGATGCATTTGCATTTTATAACTTAAAAGCTCAATCTTTTTCTAATATTACGTTTTTAGTAGGAGCTTTTATGTTCGTTCTGTTATTCAAGTTTGACGAGTTTTTCTTTCCTCTAGTACATTCTATTACATGTGATTTGTTAGGTAATCCTATGTTTTCATCCCCTATACTAGTTGGATTAAATTTTGGGTAAAACATTCTTTGAGGTACTTGCTTCAATCACTTTATTTTTTACATAACAAATAACAATATTCATCAAGGTGGAAGATCTAACCTGTAGGCACCGAACTTGCGAGTTATAGTTATGTTCTGAGGCGTGGAAGAGAAGCTTGGTGTCTGTTTGAGGAATTAATGGTTCATAGATAAGCGATGCAAACAATCATATTGGGGGTTTTGCTTCTATACATTAATAATAATAAATTCATTACCTTATAAGAAATAAAGAACATTAGGCTTTATATACCTCTTGTATCTACTTCAATAAAATCTTTATCTTATTTAAAAAAAACTTGAAACTTTGCAGAGAACAGCGAGTGGTTTTTTTTCTGGAAAGAATGATCTTAGCCAATGCATATTGTTATCGACATTTCAGTTAGGTGCACGTGAGCTCCTTTCTCGTCTTGTTAATTTTCAACTTGATATTAAGATAATGAAAATGTACCTCTGGCACAAAAATATCCTTGTCTAATTACAAGTAATTGAATGCCAAGATGAAGTCTTGTTTATAAAGTGCTTTAGAGTTGTGGATGTCGTCATTTGCTAGGGATTTGAAGCTGATGGTCATTTAAGGCTGTCATAATTACATAATTATCTTCACTTGTTTAATTTTGCTTTCTACTTTTGGTAAATCACGTGTAATCCGCTCGTGGAATTTTATGTACATCTGATAGTCTCTTGTCAGATTCCTTATTACGTAGCAACGATTTGTTTTTAGTGCTCACTTTGATGTTACAATTTACTGTAGAAAATATCGGTTCAGAATCTTCCAAGGACGTCATTTATTAACACTCAGTTACCTGGATTGACTCAGAATGGACAATCTACAATAATGCAGAATAATTCATCACAGCAGCAGTGGTTGAAGCAAATGCCTGCTATTTCTTCTCCTAATTCCCCCTCCTATCGTCTTCAACAGCAGAGGCAGCAGCAACCTATGCTTATGCAGCAACAATTAACTTCATCTCAACAGTTGCATCAAAATTTAATTGGTTTGAACCCACAACAACTATCCCAAATTGTACAACAGCAACAACAGATTGGCCACCCTCAGATGCATCAGCAGCAGCAACAACAACAACAACAACAACAACAACAACAACAGCCACAGCAGCTTTTGCATCAGCAGCAGTCTTCTCCAAGGATGGCTGCCCCGGCTGGCCAAAAATCTCTGAGTTTAACTGGGTCACAGCCAGATGCTACTGGATCTGGAACAACTACTCCTGGGGGAAGTTCAAGTCAGGGGACTGAAGCAAGCAATCAGCTTCTTGGAAAGAGAAAGATACAGGATTTGGTTTCACAGGTCCTTCCTCCACTTCACTTTATTAATCTCTAAAATCCTGTTGTCGATGTTGGTTACTCCAAATAGAAATATGGATATCTTCTTTAGTTTTGAAGTGCCCAAAATCAACTTCAGAATTTTGTGAAAGATTACATATACTGATATTGATAACATTCCTGTCCTCCCTCCCAACTTCAAAAGACTCACTTTAAATTTCAATCACATCATATAGAACTTTTCTGAAGAGAGTGAGTCCGACTAACCTAATAGTATAGTCAATACTGTTACTATTGTAAAGTTTTCCACCAGCTGATTTTTCTCACTGATGTTGAGCAATCACTATTGTAATTTTTCAGGTGGATTCACATGGAAAGCTTGATCCTGAAGTGGAAGATCTTCTTCTAGAGATTGCTGATGACTTCATTGATTCGGTAGGCTTGAATATGCTTTATTCATTGTTTTTGTCTTTCTTTTCTGGGTAGGGCAGTTGCTGGGTTGGTTGTGGTTTGCTGTGTGTATCACATTTGGCTATCGCTGATTTGGGTAATTTTCGGGTGAAATCGTTGATGTGCTAGCTTGTTAGACTGTATAGTTGTTGAATAATATGCACTTAAAGGAGATACTGCCATCCTGCTGATTTTGGTTTCCCTCCTCGGTACTCTCTTTTTCCTTTTCTTTTTCTGGTTTGTTGTAAAATCTCTTGTTCACTACTTTTTCCTTATTCCATTCAATTTGGACTTCTAAACACAGTCAAAGGATGATAATGAATCTTCTTCGCGAGGTTCTGGTATAAGATCATCAAGTGAATCGACCTTGGATTGTAAATCAAGGACGTTGTTGTTTTCCTGCCTTGGCAGTTGTCTAAGAATATGTCTTTCATCAGAAAGTAGTTGACATTTTTATTTTAGTGCTTGGTTATTAAATGATATCAAAAGCTTATTTTTCTAACACCCTACATGTCGTGTATAGTCCTAATGAAATGTTGATATGCTACAAGATGGAAAGATAAAATTACCATATCCAATTGCATGTTCCCTGGTGTCCAATCTATCACCTTGCACATGGTAGCTTTCTAGCAATGTCTGCGCCTCAGAGCCATAAACATGATATCACCGTTAGGGTCATTTCCAGTCCGCAGTAAACTGCTGCAGTCCTCAATTTAACTAGAGTTACATGCTCCTATGACTTCAGGGTGTTGCTCCCCGGGTGCCTTTTCTTTTTTCTGGCTAATACTGAAATTTTTGGCTTGTAAATTATGTTTTATGCAACCTCGTCAGGTGATTGTTGCCATACTTTTATTTTTTGGTAAACTAAAATTTTTACTCTGGCACTTGTACCAGTTCGTTTTACCACCCTTATGTATGTCACCAGCGTCATCTAAAATTCTTTGTGCAGATAATTGTTCATGAAAAACTGACATACATGAATTTGTTTTACATTGATTATTTATCTGATTGCTTTTTACGTACTTA
Source organism: Nicotiana undulata (assembly GCA_005239495.1). NCBI lineage: Eukaryota > Viridiplantae > Streptophyta > Magnoliopsida > Solanales > Solanaceae > Nicotiana > Nicotiana undulata. The sequence goes on from MDKH01149226.1 coordinate 6,585, forward strand.
TGTTCATCGCCTCATTGTAGGTTACCACATTTGCTTGCAATTTGGCGAAGCATCGGAAATCTTCGACTTTGGAGTCCAAGGATGTACTGTTACATCTAGGTTTGTGCCTGCAACTGGAAATAAAGGATCTATTCTTTAGTTTGTTTCCATTATTTAGAAAGACCGTTTTTATCACTTGGTACGGTTTTTACTTGCAAAGATTGGATTATTAGGTACAAAGGTTGCATTTATATGGTGTATATTTGTTTTAGTATATTTTTATTTTCTTTTTGTTGATTAGTATGCTCTTTACAGGCTTATGTAGTGAGATAATCCTCGTTTAGGAAGAAAACAGCTATCCTGTGGACATAAAATGGGCAAAAGGGCATTATGGCCATAGACAAATAGAATGCCTTCAGTTTAAGGCTCTCCCTTAGTTGCTCCCCCCCCCAAAAAAAAAAAAAAAAAAGGAAATGTTCATTAGTTTCCAGGATACTAGGAAAGATCGTGGTCATGTCCAGAATTTATGGAGCTATATGCTGTACAATGGCAGTTTTATCTAGCATTTTCACATTGATACCAACTTTTATCATATCATCTCCTTCACTTTCTTATGCATCTTAAGCTTTTCATCTGCTTATGGCACCCACATGTCACCACTTTCATATTTATGAGTAGCTAGCAAAATTTTCAATGGACAGGTTATAGTTGAATACCAAGCTCTCTATTATCATTAGTAGTAGTTGAAGCTTAAGCTCCTGAACGTGAGTTCCAGTAACTTAAATGTCTAATTGTCCCGAATGGTATAGCAATATGACCATGCATCTGAGAGATACAAATTGTAGTTATTGTATATATAGAGAGAGATCAAGTGGTATTAAAAATTTCCACCCATTTCATGTTTTACCTACAGCAGGTAACATTTCTTATTGAGGTACTAAATATCTCAAATATTTGGAATATGTAAACATCAATATCAGCAAGGACCAGCTTTTTTTTGCCTAATGCACTCTATTTTATCGCGCATAGAGAGCTACTTTAGGATGTCTTCAAGTATTAGCGAGAATGTTAGAATGTTTGCCGTGGGCGCACTTGCATGTGCAAACACCCAGACATATTTAGGATAAGTTGTAATTGGTATATTAGGGAGATGTTTTATATCCTCTAATGATGTTTTATATCATTTTCAAAGAAATAGAGGAAACTGAGGTATTTTTCTAATCTAATTTTGATTTCTACAGAGAAAAACTGGCATTTGACTATTCCAGGCTTTTCAAGTGAGGAGAGGAAACACTATCCAGAACATGTATGTATCTCTGCCTCTCTTTCTTAGCTTTTACGTGGTGGTATAGTCCCTTTTTCTATCTGCACTGATGTAGAATAATGAGATAACGTGAATTATGACTACTAGATGTACTCTGACAAAATATATTTACCTCATCCTTGTTCATTGGTTTGGTTGCTGGTTGTAGTCCACCAGTTGCTGGTAATCTACTTATTTTTCATTGGTTGTAGTTATTAAAGCTGGGTGAAAATTAATGTTTTCTTTGACAATGTATTTCTAACTCTGTGCAGTCACCAAGTGATCTCCACAAAAAGCGTTTGGATGTGGTGAGTGCAATTCTATATGATAATACAACCTGCCTCAGTCTTGGTGGATAACTTTTTGAATCGTTGTTAATTTGACTTAGATACGTACGTTGATGGAGCCCTCACAAGCAGAAACAAGTACACATACTAGTGCTAAGGAGACCGTCAGACCAGGGGTGGGTGACTCAAATCACATGATCAGACCTCCAAGTTCAGAGAAATTGGTCTCACAGTCTAACGCTTCACAAATGCTGCATGAGATGACAAAGTTTTGATGTCCCAGGAGTTCTTGGTTATCTCCCGTGTTAACTGTACAGACCTGAATGGTAAATGTCACTTCTTCTAGGATGATTTCTGCTGTAATTTGGTTTACTGGAGAATCCAGCCTTTAGTGGCTCTTAATTATCATGCCTCATCACTAGTTTGTATAAGCGACTGTTCTCTAGACGAACACTAGTTGCACATTGGATAAATGTGCTGTATATAGTGTGGTGTTCTAAGTTATGTCTTAGCTGCTGCAATAATGCTGTTGCTTTTTGGGCTTTCACTGCAAATCAGCAGTTACAAGTCATTTTGTCATGGTCATCTTTTACCTGTCATGCACTTGGATTATCATGTTTACACATACGAACGAGCTAATCATATTCTCCATGTTGCAGATCAATAATGATGGGAGGCATAAGTTATATAGGTGTAGCTTAATGGAAGTTTTTCGAGACTTGAGGCGTGCGAAGAAAAAGTGCAGAATGAACCATCAATAGTTGAATGGTCTTAAAGGCCTGTAAAGTATGCAGTTTAGTTGACAGTAGCTAATTCAGCCTGTGACGATGAACCTGCTCAGATTTGGTTTCTCCACCCAGTCCGCTGGATGACATGTTCACTAATATCCTTGTAAATTGTTCTGTTAGCCACCTCTTCGTTCTATATACCAACGAAGGAGGTTAAATCTTTGGTTTACCCTTTATAACAGTTGAAACATTGTATCAAACAGGTTTTATGCCGTTAGAAATCACAAACAGATTTTTCTTTTCAAGGGTACCTTTTAGATTTCACTATATTTTAAGGCATATAAAGGCATTTTTTAATCGAAAATCCTCTTGACATATTCATTGCAGGAGGTTTAGCTCAGAGGCAAATCCAGGATTTAAACACTATGGTTTCGACTTTTAACATTTTTAGCATTGCACTCAATATATTTTAGGGAAATTTTCATATAAGAACAATTGAGCTCCCTGCTTTTCAATTTTATAGCTCATATTTCAGTTTACAATCAACTAGCCCAAAAATAATAGGTTAAGATTTAACATCCAACTCCAATAGGTTCTAGAATTTACTATTTAATTTTAAAAAAGGATTGCTCAACCTTTTATGTTAATTTTTGAATCAGTAACTGTGACTCAAATATTAATTCAACAAAACAAATTCATTTGAATGGTGAAAATTAAAATTTTAACAAGTTTAATCATGTGAGTTTAAATTTCGAATTTGATTTTGTGAGAAATTTGGAATGAGTGTTAGTTAGACTTGTTAGAAATAGTATAAGGAGGTTGTATATAAAATTTGAAGTCATTTAATGGAGATTTGAACTGGTTTTGAACAATAATTGCAAATGAAAATCGTGGAAGAAGTTCGTCTATAGACGCTTGTATAAAAGTGTATAATAGTGTATAAGATGTGTTTATACACTATTATACAATATTATACATAATTATACCAAAAACTGACTTCGTCTTCTTCCTTGCGTCTTTTCTAAAATTTAACTCAAATCTTGCTCAAATCTACTCCAAATCACTTCAAATATAAATTTTGAACTCCTTTTGATATTTTCAATCAATTGGAATAACACCCAATCCAAACAACTAACCAACTCAAAAAATCATATTTTCGAAAGCAACACTTTGAATGGCCTACAATGGTGGACTTCTATTCTTCAATTTTCTTACATTGCAACCAGGTGACACAAGGTAAGAAGCTGTAATGGCGTACGGCCCCTTGAAGCATATGTAGAAGATGTGAGAAGAAGAGAGAGTGAAAGCAATGGTTGTGAGAAGACATATTTAACTCCATAACTTTTAGAAGCAATGGTTGTAAAAAGACAAGTTTTGAATTTGCTAGTGCTTTCAAACTATGTGCAATATGAGCTAGGTTGGGTAAAACTTAAAAACGTGGGTCATTTTTTGTTATGGTGTGAGGGCATGTGTATTTTTTTGTAATTCTTTCTATATTTTACAGTTAGGGGTTCTTTGTTGCAATTTTAGTAGATTTTTATACATAATTCTTTTTACCCCCGCATCGAAAGTTATGGTCCAATTAAACCGTCACCTTAATGCTACATATGCTCCCGATTCAGCTTATTACCACCGGAATTACCAATTACTCTGCTCCTAAATGTTATTATTGTTGTTGTTGTTGTTAATACTCTTTTATGTTCTGGTAGAACTATATGCACTTGCATTTTCTTCTTATGCAAATCATTACCTACTTGGTCATGATTTCGTTTTTATTCTTTTGTGCAAATCATTACTTGTCAAAGTTTTATTTGTCATTGTTTAGTTTTAGAGTGTTACTATAATTAAAATAAATTAGCCGGCCAGCAACTATCCGATTGTTAGACATGATTCATGATCATTTTAGGGAGTTTTAGAAGACTTACCAATTAATACAATATAATACCGTTAAATTAATTAGCAAAAATATTAATAAACTATTAAAAACGATACAATATATTCAAAACATTCTCTCATAATAGCATGTTTCATGACTCTCATGAACAAGAGGGGATGTAGCTCAAATGGTAGAGCGCTCGCTTTGCATGCTCGCTTTACATAAATATTTTCCAATTTCTTTTCAATCTATTTTCTAATAATAGTTTATTGTTGTTAGTTTAGATTGAACCCAATTTTTAAGTCTTACTTTGATATGCAGAACTTAAGGACCAGTTCAAATAATATTGTTTAAAGTTGAAAGAGAGTCTCAACTCCATATAATTGAAGTTTGGGCGTGAATTTCACCTAAAAAAGGTTAAGATTTTGTGAGTGATATTCATTATTTCGCTTAAACCAAACTTTCATCTTCAAATTCTTTTTCTTTTTCGAGTTAAAATAGAGATAATAGACAAAATTATAAAGATATTAATTTGCGAATAATGTATCCATTTTTTGCAAATATAGAGTATGTGCGTGTCAATGGATATTCGAAAATCGACTAAACCGACCGAATCATACCGCACCGAACTGATTTTTAGGTTTCTTTTTAAAAAACCGTAGGTTTTTATATAAATCTATAACCGCACCGATAATTAAGATAGGTTTTTTGTTTAATAAAAATAAATCGAAAAATTACCGAACCGTACGGAATAAATTTTACATGTGAAAAATATTTGTCTAGTAAGTTTAAAAATAATAATGCATTAAATTTTTCGTTGGGTCTTGGAATTATGAAAACTATTACAAGCCAACAAATAATTAAACTCAAAATACTAATTCCTAAAACCTATTATTTCTGCTTAAACTAGGTTATTTCAACATCTTTATTAGCAAGACAAAAAGAGTTCTAGCGATTATGAGTAGCAAACTACAATGTATTGAGTATGTTTCCTTTCATATAATTTAGATGGTCAAATACATATACATCTCATTCAACTTGGCACCATTTTTCATTTTGGCACTCTATCTCTACCTTATTCCATTTTGGCCCTCCAACTCCATTTCTTATGTTCTACTTTAACACAAAAACTAAAATCAGTGCAAAAAATATAGCGCGTGTGTATACACAATTCTAAGGTGTAATAAATATTCAATTAAATGTTAACACCTAATTTTTTCATCCATGTCAAACGGGTCAATACTAAAATACCCGAACCCGACCACATTTTTTCATCCAATGTTGCCCCATCTTCATTCTCTAAGTTCCAAAGCTTTCATCTGCCGATTTCATGCCTGTCCGTTTAGATGAGATAAACCCACAAAAAATATGGTTGGATTTGGGTATTTTAGTATTGACCCGTTTGATATGGATGAAAAAATCAGGCGGCAATATTTAATTGGATATTTATTACACCTCATATTTGTGTATACACACGCGCTATATTTTTTGTACTGGTTTCAGCTTTTGTGTTAAAGTGGAACATAAGAAATAGAGTTGGAGGGCCAAAATGGAACATATAAAATAGAGTTTGAAGGCCAAAATGGAATAAGGTAAAGATAAAGTGCATAAATAAAAAATGGTGCCAAGTTAAATGGGTTGTATATGTATTTGGCCAATTTAGATTTATCTTTTTGAATATTTAATCTTTTATAGACTTTATTCTTGAGTCCCGGCTTGGTTAATATCTTTCCATTCGTGTGATTTTTATTTTATTTGCCTTTGCATTATTTCTTTTACGTTGTCGTAGAATAGTTTATGGATGTATACTCTAGCCATCTTTTATTTTCATTAATTCATCACCCTTTAAATAGTAAAAATATATAGAGAGTTTTGTTAAATCACACTATATTATAAGCATGAAGATCAAAAGTTATAAAAGACTAAAATATCCCTATAATATTGTTGGACGTTTATGCCCTTAAAAGTTATATTAATAATACCTTCCTTAATAATTAATAAATAAAATATAAGCTACAAAAGTTAGTTTTCTAACGTTAAATTTGACATGGAATTGTCAAATAATTTATTAGGGTACATGTATCTAAATTATTCACTTTACAAAGTTAACCTCCTTAACTTCCGTATAATAATTTTTTGAGCTAACATTTACGGTTCTTATATTTTTGTCTTCTCCTTCTATTTTTCTTAGCTTAAATATTCATATTGTTATGATTTCTAATGCAATTTTTTATCTTGTAAATGCAATCATGATTCAAAAGTATCTACCATCCATGTACAGAACGGTATAATTTTTTCCAATATTGTAATAATTATATGAGATACACGCGCAACTCGCGTGCCAAAAGACTATAGTTATACTTAAAGTAGGAACACTTCAAGTTAAAAGTTAATTTACAAATTTATCGATGGCAAACTAAGTAACAATCAAACAATATTCAATAATATTGGTGTACAAAGAGGTAAATATAGATGCTAATGAGGATAAATAAATTTGTAAATTCAATGAACGATAGACTTTAATGTCTAAAAAAAAAGACTTAAATGTCCTCTAGAAAACTTGCTTATTCCTTCATAAATGGGATAGATTTCTCCCGAATCTCAAAACTGAAGAATTTGAAGTGTTGTAGTTGATAAAACAATGACAACCAAACGATTTCTTATTAAATGGATATATTAACTAGGAATTAAATGATGAATAATGTGTTCCGCTTATATAATTTGCACCATATTAGACATCAACAACAAAAAGATAAAATATGATCACATAAATTAAAGGAAATGGAGTATCAATGTTCGAATTATGACTTAAACTTCAAATAATGTTGTATGTGAAGATAAAATATCTACTTGTATACATTTTCGCTTGTTTTTGAAAATTAGAGTTGTGTTTGAACATGAATATAATTTTCGGTTGTTTTTGAAGTTTTGCGAGTGATCTGAATAAAAATATTGAAAAACAGTTTTTTTGAATTTTTTAAACTTTCGAAAAATTCCAAAATTCATTTTCGAGTGAAAATTGAAAATTTTATGGCCAAACTAATTTCGAAAAAAAGTGAAAAATCTTCGAAAAATAAAATAATTTTTTTTTATGTTCAAAGGGGCTCTTTTAAAAAGAAAAAAGAAAAGAAAAAACTTAAGCCGGCCTAATGAGTGATGAATTATGACGCCGGTGATGGATTTCCTCGTTACTACTCAATTGAACCCGTAAAAGTAGTCGGACCCAATTTCCCCCTTTGCCTAGCCTCCACGTGTCCTATTCCCTTCAGTTCCCTAAGACCGACGCCGTCACACCCACCTCTGTTTTTTCCGTCCAACCGATAAAATGTCCAAAATAACTTTTAAAACTTTGCTTTTATCAAATTCAGTTTATACTAACCAAAATACAGTCATTAAATTCGGCCGGTCAACTGAAACCCTAATCGCACCTACCCTCTCTCTTCCTTCTCTCTTTCTCTCTCTACATTCCTCGTTACAATCTCTCAGATCGGCGCACCGGAATTTATGGAACACGATGAAGAAACTCACTCTCATCAGTCCGGTGGCTCTGGATCTCGATCTCCAGAATCGCCGCGATCTAACGGGAGGATAACGGTGACGGTAGCATCAGCGCCGCCTCCTCAGAACACCTTAACTTTAGCTCTACCGATACAGCAACCGCAACCTCTTAGAACATCCGGCGGAAGCGGTGGAGGTGGCGGTGGTGGAAGGGAGGATTGCTGGAGTGAAGGTGCTACGGGTGTACTGATCGACGCTTGGGGTGAACGGTACTTGGAGTTGAGCAGAGGTAATTTGAAACAAAAGCACTGGAAAGATGTAGCCGACATTGTTAGTAGCCGTGAAGATTATAGAAAAACACCTAAAACTGATATTCAGTGCAAAAATCGAATTGATACTGTAAAGAAGAAATACAAGCTGGAGAAGTCTAAGATCGCTTCGGGTCAAGGTCCGAGCAAGTGGCCTTTCTTTGAGAAGCTGGATCAGTTGATTGGTCCGACGGCTAAGATCAATCCAACCATCGCCGCTGGAGGTGCTGGACCGTCTAATTTATATTCAAGTAATCAAAAATTGCAAATACCTATGGGTATTCCTATGGGAGTTAGGTCCCTTCCTCATCTTAGAGCACATCAACAGCTGCAATCACAACAACAGAAGCAGAAGCAACCGTTTCGAAAAAGGTCTCACGTTGATTCAGACACGTCGGAATCAGAGTCGGAACCGGAGCTTTCGCCTGATTCAACTGACAGTTTCCCGCCGGGAACTTTCCAGAGAAAGAGGCCAAGGATTCAGAGGGAATTGATGAACTCAAGTGCAATGAGGCAGGGGACACATGGAGGAAGTGGAGAAGCTAGTGGAAAGGGCAAAAATTGGGGGAATTCAGTGAGGGAGTTGACACGAGCGATTCTGAAATTTGGGGAAGCTTATGAACAAGCGGAGAGCGCAAAGATACAACAAATGGTGGAGATGGAGAAACAAAGGATGAAGTTTGGTAAAGAACTGGAGTTGCAGAGAATGCAGTTTTTTATGAATACACAATTGGAGCTTTCACAGCTGAAGCAACATAGGAGAGTTGGGAACATCAACCACCATAGCAACAATCACACCACCACCGCCAACAACCACAATAGTAGTGATAGCTCATAGCAGTATTTAAGGTCTAGTTTGTGACTGAAATTTGAAGGTTAAAGATCCACGGGCTTGGTGTCTGACATGAATTTGTATTTGTAATTTGGTAGTTTTATTGATAAACTATCTCTTCATTTCAAAGCCAAGTTGTAGAATATATATAGTTCATTAATTCTTAACTGAGGTATATTTAGCTAAACGAAGCTCCAGCCCTGTTCCATCTACGACGGGTGTTGTTAATGGTGTTTATGTTAATTCAAGAAGTCAATACTAGCTCCATCCACTGGATTTATGCAGCTGCAATTTCGTTTCTGCATGGTGTCACCATTAGCTTTCTGGTGCTACTACTCTAATTTTCTTATGCCCCGGTATTTATTTTGGACTGCACTTATCAATGAAGAATCTAGTATAGTTAATTATCACCTCCAACATCAGTAGCAACAAGTTAATATTAAGTTGATAACCGAGTAAAATGTGTACTGTTTCAGTAATAGAAAGATAAAACTGAGGCAGATATTGTTTCTGCAATCTATACATCTAAAACCTGATCTTCATTTACTGATCTTCTCTTTACCCTCCTAACTTTTCCAAAACATATCTGGAAAAAAGGGCAGCCCGGTGCACTAAGCTCCCGCTATGCGCGGGGTCCGGGGAAAGGCCGGACCACAAGAATCTATTGTACGCAGCCTTACCCTGCATTTCTGCAAGAGGCTGTTTCCACGGCTTGAACCCGTGACCTCCTGGTCACATGGCAGCAACTCAAAGCATATCTGAAAGTTGGAAATAATCAGCACATAACTCTTAGCAACTATCAAGAGCATAGGTGGACCCAGGATTTAGAGGTACCAGATGCACATTTGCATTCAACCAAAATTTACTTTGTATATACGGTACCACTATTAATATATCACTATTTTTAAAAACATATACATATATATATGAAACTTTTACCGAACTTTACGGGTACCGGTGACCCTTCGTTCTATAACATAGGTCTGTCACTAATCAAGAGGAAATCCACCTCAGGTTAGTTTGATCAGCAAATTAGTTTAGTGTATGTATTTGAGCAATGCCAGAAGGCTGGACACGGTTGATAAATATCAGGTTAAGGTGCAGTTTGGTAAAATTTATATTCTTGGTAAAGTTTAGAAGGGGAGCCTTGGCGCGACTCAACCAATAAAGTTGATGCCATGTGAGTAGGAGGTCACGAGTTCGAGCCGTGGAGACAGCGTCTTGCAGAAATACAGGATAAGGCTGTGTACAGTAGACCCTTGTTGTCCGACTCTTTCCCAAAACTTACACATAGCGGGAGCTTAATGCACCGTGCTATCCTTTTGCCCATCAAATTCCACTCTTTCAGAACAAAACCAAATGATAACCAGATGCTGCTTTACTCTGAAGGTAATTGATTCTACCTTTGCTCTTTCTTCTAGAAACTATTTAAGGTACATTTTTCCGAATTAATAACAATAGCTGAAAATTGAAACCCACATGTGACTATCATCAAGGGCGGATCAGACATATAAGTTACTGGTTCGTCATAACTCAATAGTTTTAACTAACACCTTATATTTGTTTAGAAGTTCACTTAGAGCCCGTTTGACTTAGCCGGTAAGCATTAGGTGCTGAAAAACACTTTTAAGTGCTGAGTTTGATTTAAAAAATAAGCAGTTATGTGTTTAGATAAAAGTGCTGAAATTAATAATAAACAGGTGAAACTGTTTGATTAAAAAGTGTCGATAAGCTTTTTAATGTTGAAATGACTTAAAATTGACCTTATAACAATTTACACTACTAAAAACATTATTTTCTTCAAAATTTTAGATTCTACATAGATTATACCTATTTATCATGTTATTTTAATTATAAAAATGATTAGATAATATATTTTTTGTAAATATAATTATGATAAGTATACAATCATAAATTATAAGGGGAGGAGTATGAATTAACAAAAGTAAAGAAAAAACCTTAAATAATGTACACTGTGTTTACAAAGAAGAAACAAACACTTAATATGTATTGAAGAACTGGGACTATACGAAGAGTTTTGTTTTAAAAAGAAGTATTTTAGGAATAGAATAGTAAATATTTTGGTTAAACCTAAAGTGCTTATAAGCTAATAAGTTGGGGGAGACCAACTTATGACTTTTGGCTTATTTTGGCTTATAAACACTTAACTTATAAGAACTTTTAATTTTACCAAGCGCGTAGATAGGAGTGGCAAACGGACGGGTCGGGTCGGATATGGTTCGGGTCGAAACGGGTAATGAAAAAAACAGGTAAATTATCCGACCGACTCATATTTAACACGGGTAATAAACGGGTTAACCGGCGGATAAAATGAGTAATCATATTATCCATTCATGACTTCATATTAGCCTCAAGCTCTAATATGAATTTGTTGCCTCTTGCAACAGAAGAACATTACTGAAATAATTTTCCAATAATTGTATTATCCATATTTTACCCATTGGTTACCAATTTGGCTACTCATTTTTCTAATGGATAATATGAGTAATTATCCATATTCGACCCGGGTTAAAAAAGTCAGTTATACAACCCATTTTTTGTGGGTTAGGTTGGGTGGATAACTATTATTTTTAACCATCTTGCCAGGTGTACACGTAGATAAGCCAAAAAGTGCTTATAAGCCAGTTTGACTAACTTATAAGCTTAGCCAAACACCCTCTTAATATTTATAAAAAATCTATCCCCAATTCAGTAAGCAAAAATGATTGTGATTCAGAACCCTTAAACATAAAATTCCGGATCCGACTTTGACTACAATTGCCTTAGTGAAACGTCATTGCTTCAAATCCTTAAAATTAAAGTTATTCCTAAGGGGGGGGAAATACTGGCATGGATTTGCACATCTTTTTATTAGTAAATAACAGTTTTAAGTTAATTGCATATCGTGAAAAATTAGTTAAAAGATGATTTGGTCTATATTAGTTTAAACACTTTAGTTTAAAACTCATCAATCGAGTAAAACGTGAGGATACAGGGGCGGATATAGCATTGTTGGGTTTTTAAAAGATGGGGCAACAAAAATATTACGTATTGACTGAAAATGTTTTTCAATAATTTTATTAAGCATAACAAGGCTTTAAATAGCCAATTAGGAACAAAATCTGCATAAAATCAGGACAATAAACATTCAAATTCAAAAACCTAAACTATCTCAACTAACTTATCCTATTAGATTTATATTTAAACAAAGACTCCTCCTTTGACTAAACTACTTATTATTCTGGTAAATCAAATATCAGCAATAACAAATGCAAAATTCAACAAGCATCTCGGCTATGGGTTCATGTGAACCTATAACTTTCGAACAACAACAACAACAATAATCCAGTAAAATCACACTATTGAGATCTGGGGAGGGTAGTGTGTACGCAGATCTTATCCTACCCCGAAGGGGTAGAGAGACTGTTTCCGAAAGACCCTCAGCTTAAGAAGACAAAAAGACAAAAGAAGACAATGTCAGTATCACCAAATAGAGTATATATATAATTCTATTAAATTTTAACAAATATTATATTTAAATCCTATAATTTTAATAATATAATTAGTTTAGTGCAAAGTTGAACTCATTAAGTTTTAATTTTGAATCCGCCTATGATCGGTCATATTCTTGCAAGACTATGGACCAATGGATCAATAGAAAATGCAAATCAAACTGATAAACCCGCAAGTTGCAACGATCATAGGCTTTAGTCTCGAAATGCGGCTTAAAACACGCATTGAAAATGTTTCCTTAAACTGCTCTTATGGAGAATCAACGACATGCATGTGCGACGACGATGAATATCAGCGAAAGCCCGCAGGCCATAGTCAGTGGCAGAACCAGCAATTTTATTAAGGAGAGTCAAAATATAAAAAAAAAAATTCCCCAAGAAATTAAGGGTGTCACACTTCCTTTTTCACGTAATAAGGGAGTTTTTAAAAATAAAAATAAAACATTTATAATTTAGAGGGTAAAATAGGTATTTGGCAATCCAAAATTTGAAAAATCTGGTTGAGTGACCTTCTGAGTGCAATAAGTATAGTTCAATGACTTTGTTGTTACAAACTAAGAAAAATGACTTTAGAAGATAATTTGAGATAGTTGAATGACCATTTGAGTAATAGACTTGTATATTTATCTATTAAGTGACTTGATAATTTAAAATGGTTAAAACAAGTTATCTACCGTGTTTTCAAAATACTGCATGCAATACGTTTACACAAAGAAGTACATGTTAAGGCTGTTGGATTTCACATATGATATTCCAAAATTGAGACATTTTCGTTCCTATACCATATAGGAAATTATATTACTAAATATGTTCATGATTTGAAAATTACCCGCTCTGTTAATAGTTTTTTTACAAAACAGATACAATGCATTAAATACAGAATCTTAGTAGATATAATCTTCCTATTTAGGCGCTAAAATTAAGGAAGTAAATATTCTTTCAGATATTTCATTAAATAAGGAATCATTGTAGTATTAAAATTTCTTATTTAGGTGCGCTAATATTGGGGAATTAAAGATTCTTTCAGAAATTTTCAAACGCAAATCACGCTGTATTAATTTTTGTCTCTTTCTATTCAATGTACCCAATTTGTAGATATTTTATAGATAAATTGTAGATTATTTGTTTTGATTGTAGATGCTCTGTTTTTTGTTTTCACAAATTAAAAATGACTAAAACTTCTACAAATCTTCTGCAAAAAACGCAATTATGTCGAAAATCCCAATTAAACTACAATCGAATGAGAATTGGGTGATACGATATTGAGATCTGTTTGACTTTGTAGTTTATTTTTAGTTTTTTTGTAGAATTTTTGTAGATGAATAGAAAATTTTGTAGTTATATTAAATGTAGTTATTATGATGTTTAGAATACAATTTGTCTACAAAAAAACTATACATTAACTACATTCTGGACACAATCTACAATTTAACTACAATTTAACTACAATTTATCTACAATTTATGTAATATGTCGTCTTCTTCTTCGAGATTCAATCTGAAAATCAGTCAAAACCAAGTCCCATCTTCACCAAAAACCCTCAAAATTGAGATATAAACTCCAAACCATATTCCCGATTATTTTCAACAACACCCAATCCAAACAAATAATGATTTTTGAAAACCCAAATTTGAATTCAAGCTTTCAAGCTTTTTAATGGCTGTCAATGGTGGATTTGAGAGAAGAAAAGATGAAGAACATATATATGATCGCCAATTTCTGAAAACGATGAAGAACAGAATGTAGCAATTTCGACTTGTTGAATCTCGAAGGTCTGAATTCTACAATTTGAAGAAGAAGGAAGGGAGAAGAGGAAGAAAGGGGAGGGGAAAACGGCTGGTTACAAATGATGGGGAGAGAGAAACGTGGGATATATGGACACCTTTAATTAAGGAGTAAAAATCTGCCCATTAATTATACCCCTTTAATTAAGGAGTAAAAAATTGCTCATTAATTATAATCCTAAATTAATTATGGTATAAATTTGGTAATTTGGTATACTAAATATAATTAAATCAAACCTTAAACATGGAGGGTGATAAGGTTTCATATATGGTATAGGAATATAAAAATTTCATCCAAATTTAAGTGAAAATGCTGGAAACCTGGATAGTGGGCTTTTCTTCAGAGCTTGAAGAAACCAATATATATGGGACTAATTAAAACAAGCAAAAAATAGGCAGTAAATAGAGTAATATTTTACCCAACAGAACTTTTTTCTCAAAGACGTAGGATTTGCCTAAACTCAATTGACTGCTAAGATTTATCTTACCGTCGTTCAAGGTATGGTTTTAAATACGTCATTAGAGTCTAAGACTTGTTTACTTAGGTAACTAATATTTGCAAGGATTGACTTTTTGTTCAAGGGTATGTTAAAAACCATCGTCTTTTATTTGTTTGTGCCCCTTTCCTCTTATTAGTCAGATAGGTTTTCCACCCTATACAAGGGGCTGCTTGCTGCTCGCCCCTATCTCTAAAGTGGCTTATGCACGGAACTTGTTACCACTAAACGACGAAGCCAGGAGCGGAAGGAGGGACTTGAACCCTCAACCTCAGCCTTGGCTTAGCCCCCTTTTTTTTGGGTGCTATTTCATCATAAGCTGTCGGAACTTGCTTCTTAGCGCTACGTGGGAAGAGAATTTATCTATTCAGCCCCCCCGACTTCAATTACAAACTCTTACTTCTCGATCTAACTTGGACTAATCCCTTAGTGAAGCAACTATCCTTCTCAATCTAAAACAACTTGAGATTGGTTATTTGAATCTTCACTTACCATGCAACTTAAGCTCATCTTAGGCCCAATATAACAACAACAATAAGAAGAAGAAAAGAAGAAGAGGCCGAATAGTAGTAGTACTAAAAGCTCTTTATATTTTTCGAAGGCATATAAATAAAAATAGGACTAAAAAGACTGATAGAAAACTTATATAAGACCTAACATAGTCCCTATATAAGCTTTTCCCTTCAATTGTGCTCTATTTTTCTCTCCGTCTGCGTTTAATTTCACTAGTCCTGTGTGAATAATTGAGTAAATTTTACAAATGATCATGTAACTATGACTTTTTTTCCATTAAAGTCATATAATTTTATTTTTACAAAAATTATAAAACTTTTACCATCTCACACAAAAATTATAGTGACCGAAAAACACAAGTTTCTGGTAGTATTATCTTATTCTAGCTTTTTTATTTTTATTTTCAATCTAATAAATAATAACCTAATTACAATAGGACAAATATATATTTTAGCCGCTCTGAAAGATAATAGCCGATATAATATATAGTTTTATAAATGTGTATTATATACATATTTTATATATTTTTTGGCTAGCGAATTCATTTTGTTTCAACCGATCGATTAATTTTTATTTTTTCCTTAAAATAGGGATTGACCCAATCAACCAGACCCAATACACACACAATCAGACCTTTCTGATACAACATTCACTATTAAAACTTACACCAGTTAAAACCCATTCACTATAAAAAGCAAATAAAAGAAAATAGACACTAAAAAGGGTAATAGTTTACACCAGTTACCCAACAGATTTTTAATTAATTTAATATAGCAATTCACCTCACCAGCGATAGTACTGTCTTTTGACTTACATGGCCGCGTTCGCATAGGTATGACTTACCTGATCTATGCGTTCGCGAGCTATAGACCGCGTACGCATAGGGTTTCAACTACCTAGCCCCTGGCCCACTTAATATGCTATGCGCTCGCGACCCCCATGGTGCGTTCGCGTAGAGTAGCTCCTTAAAGCTCCGCATTCACACCCTGTGTGATGCGTTCACATAGAGTTAACACTGCCCGGCCCGAGCCCCCTAAACCTTCTATGTGTTCGCGACCACCTAGGTGCGTTCACATAGAGCAATTATGCCCCCTCCCAAACTTGTGTTGTGCTTTCGCATAGCACAACAGTTCAGACACCAGAAAAAACAGTCCAACGCCAGATTTTTCTAAGTAAAATCACTCCGACGCCTATCCGAAACTCACCCGAGCCCTCGGGGCTCCAAACCAAACATGTACACAACTTCAAAAACATCCTACAGACTTACTCGTGCGATCAAATCGCCAAAATAACATCTTAAACAACAAAGTTAACACCAAAATCAAGGAAAATTTCCAAAACTTCCAAAGTATCAAATTTTACAACTACGGGTCCGAATCACGTCAAACAACTTCCGTTTCTTATCAAATTTTACAAACATATCATAATTATCATATTGAACCTGTATCGGGCTCCGGAACTAAAATACGGGTCCGATACCACAGATTTCAAATACAATCAAATTTCCAAAATCTTTATATTTTCAGAAAAATAATTTCTTTCAAAAATTTATTTCTCGGGCTTGGGACATCGGAATTCGATTTTGGGCATACGCCCAAGTCCCATATTTTCCTACGGACTCTACGGGACCGTCAAATCACGGGTCCGAGTCCTTTTTCCAAAAATATTGACCAAAGTCAACTTAAACCAAATTTCAAAAACAAAACTATCATTTTTCTCAGTTTTTCACATAAGGCTTCCCGGCTATACGCCCGGGATGCGCACCCAAATCGAGGTGAAATAAAAGGAGGTTTTCATGACCTCGGAACACATATTTGACTCATAAAACACGGGATGACTATTTTGGGTCATCACAAGTAGTAAAGATATTTATAATTCCATGGAAATTAATTTGAAACATATCTTGAGCAGTAAACCACAGTAGGAGATCCCTGAAAAGATTAGTCGTATAACAAAGTTCATAGATTTAATTTTGGGAGTATACAAAAGATGCAATTCTTGTAAAAACACTTGAACTTGATACATACTCCTCCCACTTGTTAGACGACAATGATTTATCCTCCCTATCCACAATCGGATCAATTCTTTTTGCACCAAAAAAGAAAAGACGAGATTTGAAATTACAGAGCCTCGCCCCACCTTTTGTTCAAATCGTTACAGCTTCGTATTTGTTTAATAGTTATCCCACCTTTTGTACAAATCGTTACAGCTTCATATTTATTTATTAGCTATCCACTAGGCATCTTGGCCTTCAACTTGTCTACTTGGAACATCTTCCCACTCTTTATCATATCAATGTTTACCCTTAAAATCGGATAATAAATAAATTTATAAGTGATTAAGGATACGTGAATTAACTTGACATAAATTGATAAATAAAGTTGTTGTTGAAATAAACAAAGATAAAGTAATCCAAACCACACGAATTGGATAACTTCAGTCTTGGAAGGTTAGCGACCCTCGAACTAGATGTACTTATCTAAATATAGAAGAATAAAATCTTAAGGGAGAAATAATAATATATTGCTTTGGAATGCGTGTCACCATGCCTCAAATGGATTATCAGACCTCCTTTATATAGTAAAGGAGTGCTACTTAAGTACAATTCTATACAAGGTAAAAAGAAATCTCTTGATTTGCTCATTGCCGGTTCCTTATTGATACGTGCCGAGATTCCCGTAGTATCCGACCGGTCATGGATATTGCGGTCTTCAGTTGGTTATACTAACAATGTTTCTTCGAGCTCGTTCGGGGCTAGGGTCGATTATGGGTTCACGACCTCGATATTTTCGAAGGCAGTCATTCTGGCCCCGATTTCTAGCCCGGTGGGACTTGGGGTCGATCTTCAGTCCTTTGTTTCCATGTTCCGAGTCTAACCTATCATGTCGTAGGTGAGTTCGATTTTAACCGTATAATGATAGTACCCTTATTTTTCAGAGAGTAGACAACGAGAAACGACATGAGCTTCTGATTCTTACTTCGATATCCCGCGACAAGAACGACAAAACAAAAGAAATGTCTCATCAGTCAAGGCTTAATGACATTAAATGCTTTTCAGTTGTCGGTCGGCCACTCCTGCATACCGTCGCTGAAAAACTATAATACCCACTCCTTTGTTCATTCGACTATACACCCAAACCTTCTTTCCTCGTACCTTAGGAATCTTAATACTTTCTAGCACTTATACCCCGGTTATTTGAGATCTTTTATAAGAACTTTTGTTGGTTTTCATCCCAAACCATCAAGTGTACTCCTTTGACTTCCTCTTTTTCCTTGTTTTCCCTCCATTTTCAAAGAAATGGCGAAGAATTCAAAACCGTTCCCCAAAAAGAAACTCCTCCTACCTCGTGGCTAGCTATGGAGGAGACCGTTTCGCGTACTGCTGTCGAGGAACCAATATCTGAAGCCTATTGAAAATGTTGGTCCCTGGAGGATGCTCGATAACTATTGATTTCAAGGTTGAAAAACCTTCCCCCGTACAAGTCCGGTGTGAGGAGGTCTCGAGATACGTATGCTCGATCACTGAAGAGATCCTCCCTACGGACAAAAAGGATTGCAATTGGGTTGACAAACACGTGGTGGTTCCTAAACCCGATGAAGACATCACCACCCACGTCGAGGAATACTTAAGTATTTATACCTATCCCTTTACAGTGGGCTCATTGGATCTAGTTATCATCGACTTATGTATTATCTAGTGGAGGCATCGTCCAACCGCATTATTTAGTGGTGCTTCTGCTTCACCCGAAGAAATTGAGACAATGCGGACGCAAATCATTGAATTGTCTCGACAACGAAATCATGCCCAGTAAACAATAAGCATGATGCGTACATTCATGGCAAACAGTGGAAAACAACGTACAATGGAAGAATCTAACAATGAGGAGACTGAAACTGATGAGGATTAGTGGCAATTTTGAATGTAATATGATATTTAGACTTCATTGGTTTTTACTTGGTTCATTTTACACTTGGGTTATGTGTTTTAGATTTGAATATCATTCGGTTAACGTTTTTATGCTTTAATGTGTTTTAATAGATGTGCTTACACTTGTTTGAAAGTGTTGTATAGTTTCGTAGTTTGACATTTGATGTTTTGTGTTCAATTGCTTGAGCAATTATTACACATATTAGGTTGAATGATTGGTTTTGAATTGCATGTGGTGTAGCTTAAGATGCAGCAGTATTTTGTTGAAAATTTTCAAATTTGACGACTGATTTCTGACTGCTTTAGTCGGAAAACTTAACAGGAAATTTCCAGATTTACAACTGATGTAATCAAAAAAATTAAATATTTAATAATGTTTCCGGCTGATTTGTTCGGAAATGATGAATTTAATTTAAATTAATTATTAAATGTATCGACCAAGTCAGCCGGAAAGTGTTAAATAATATTAATATTTATTTTTAAATGTGCGACAGATTCAGTTGCAAAGTTACCAACCAAATCAATCGCAAGTGTCGAATTTATCCTATCACCCAGTTTTTTCTTCTTTGCGACTGTTTTGGTCGCGAATTTCCGACCATTTTGGTCAAAAATATTTTTCTTCCATCTATATTCCGACCACTTCACTTTCGTCGGAAATCAGTCAAAAATAATTGATTTTCTACGGAAATGGTGGTTGAAACATTGACATTTTTCAGTACTGACGCACCACTTCACTTTCGTCGAAAATCTGTCAAAAATAATTGATTTTCGACGGAAATGGTGGTTGAAACATTGACATTTTTCAGTACTGATGCTCCATCATCTCCATACGGACCTCACCCGTCTCGCCGAACTAACTGCTCTGATACCAATTTGTTGCGTTAAGACAATTCAAAAACACTTTTAACATATGTTGTTGTATTGTCCATTTTGGGCCAAGCCTATAAAATTTTTACCAAAGGGTATCACAACATAAAGAGTATCACTCTATATGTAACTTTTATTTATTAATTCTTTTACATGAGACTTTGTTCGCATGCATAGAATAAATAGCCCATTTTAAAATTCTGGTCTCTCGTTTTACTACCACAACGGCATTCTAATAGCATTATTTTTGTAGACATTCAACACAAGAAATATCTGAAAGATAAATAAAGCAAGCGAAAATATTAAACTAGAAAAATCTTCAATCCTCTCTCTTTGTTTGTAAATAGTAATAACACTGGGAACACGCTCTTTTGAGAGTCACACTGGGAATAAATGTGCAAGCATTATAAAGTTTTTATTATAAGTGAATTATCTGAAGTGCAAAGTACCATTGTTATCTTTAGCGGCCATATGCTTTTCATTATTGGTAATCAATAATGTTCGTAACGGGGACTCCATGCACATGCGTCGAAGCTCCAAGTTGGAGTCGTGATTAGTTTCCTAAAAAATAGTCATGATTTTGCTGCAACATAGACCGGTCCAGTATAATATATTGGAGTTCGGTGCACATGCGTATGAACTTCCAGCATATATTATGCTGAAACTCCAACACGCGGAAATTTCCCACATAATATACTGGAGATTCGAGCACCTGTGTATGAACTTCCAGCATATTATACTGGACCGGTATACTTTGCTGGAACTCCATATATTATGCTAGAATTCTAGTATACTTGTGCTGGAATTATATTATGCTAGGACTCCAGTATAATATGTTGTAGTTCCAATATACTTATGCTAGAACTCCAGTATAATATACTCGAGTATTTTCCGAATTTTGAACTGTATTTTCGATTAGATTTATCTTTACATAAAAAATTTCGATTACTTTTGAAAGTATGACTATTTTTAACGAGCACTTGTAAATACCCCATTTATGACTATCAAATATCCACTAAGATACTCTTTATGACTTTATTCAACTGGAGTACAATTTTGTCATTCCCCTCTTGAATCCCTTTTTTCTTTTTTCTTTTTTCTTTTTTCTTTTTTTTCTTTTAGTTCTCTAAATGCATATTCAGTCGGCCAAGTTTATCCTATAACGTGTATGCATTGGCTGCATATAAATTGTCTTTATTAGATGGATGCTCTACTTATTCAGTTGAACGTTTCTGACCAGGCCTCCAACATCATGCAAATTGAGAGTGGACCTACGAGGAATTGCTTTTTTCTTCATGGACCTACGAGGACTGCTCTTCAAAGCCTGCTATAGGGACATATGTACATGACCTAATGTTTAAAAAAGAAAAAAGCTGGGCAACAGCAATTTAACCTTATCAAATAATAATAATAACATTATTAAACATGTTATTTAGGAAATCTGAACTAGTCTTAACATAATCATTAAAGAAAAGTATGCAAAGACCGTGTATATATGTTGAACTTTTTTCCTAGTTTTCAGCAAGTAACTACATTATGGTATTTACCTTGGGTAATGATTCTAATTTGAGCAAATGTAATCGGATTTAACCACTTTTAACTCTTCCCCAAAGAATGAAAATAGAGTAATGTACAATTGACTATCCTTTTCTAAATTAAGTGTGCATATTTTTGTATTTGTCATCGACATTGCTTTGACTGTGACAGATTTGTAAGCTCTCTCTGCGTTCCAATTATCCCTCTCTCATCCCCACTAGGGAGCTTTTCCTATAAATTCAGAACCCCGCATTCCCATTTTCATCACAACTCAACTAGCTTTAGTGATTGAGAGACAGACAGATTAACAAAAAGCTTAGGGAAAGAAAAATGGAAGGAACTTGTAACAACCGTAGCCATTTCCAAACTATTTTTCTTATTCATGGAGTCAGTTTCAGCGGCAAGGCCAGCAGCCGGAGCTACAAATACGGAGTTCATAAGAACATCATGCAAATCAACTACATATCCAAACCTCTGTTTCAGTTCATTATCAAGCCGTGCAACTGCTATTGGAGTTTCCCCTCAACTTCTAGCCCATGAATCCCTCACCGTCAGCCTCGAAACAGCGCAGTCTACATCTGCCACAATGGCCAAGGCATGACGCCGAGAGAGATCGGAACTAAGTGACGCTGTCGTTGAATTGAGAAAGTCGTTGGCCGAAATGAAGCAGCTAAGGGGCAAAGATTTTGACCTTAAGATGAATGATATTCAAACGTGGGTAAGTGCTGCCTTGACTGACGAGGACACCTGCACCGAGGGGTTTGCCGGGAAAGTGATGAACGGAAAAGTTAAGACAATAGTAAGGGGAAGGATTCTGGAAGTTGCACATATGACGAGCAATGCCTTGGGTTTGATCAACAGCCTTGCCGCTGTTCACGGCTAGATCAACAAGTCAATTACACATATACACTCCTATATAGTGTTATTTCTCGATTTTCTCAAAGTGTACTTAGTTCTTCCTTGGCTGGTCCCTGAAGTAGCAGGGCCGTCAGCTTTAGGTGATTTTCTTATTTAAGTCCGTTCCATATGCATTTATAGAAAGGTAATTTTAGCGCATGATATACGGTGCAACAGCCAACAAGAGTAGTATACTCTTAGGTATATTAATGCGGTAATTCCTCGATCAATCTTAGTTGCAACAGTGCGTGAGTGTGATCAATCAAAAAATGATTTAAAGTGTGGCAATAGAATGATTAGGGACTGTGTCCAATCCGACTAAAAGCACCTCAAGAGCCATGAACAAAGAAAACATCCGACTAAATCGACGTTACGTTTTCCAGTTTTCACAAACATTATTGCATTCTTCTTCTTAGCATAACAAGTTTCCAAAAATTTTAAGCAAAGACCAGCTTAAGATTTGATGACTATTCTACTTCAAATTTGGACGTGACAGCCGTTTGCTTCAAAATTGGAAGTATTTTTTCTATTTTCAGCGAAAGCTATTTCTCAACCAAACACCAATAAAGAAATGTGTTTCAGTTTGTACAAAAATTAAAAGCAACTGAACTTTCAATATTTTGCGTAATCTATAAAAACTTTTCCTTTTTTGGTGTTATCTGCCCCAAGGAATAGGCCATATCTTACGCACGAGCCTACTCTCTAACTTGCGTTTAAAAATTTAGGCACATGGACAGCCAACTCTATACAATAATTCTCCTCTTCGATCCAGTAGCTTTCGAGAGCAGATGGGCCCTTGAGACAGAGTAGCATCAGGCTTTTAGCGCTTTACACCAATAGACTTTGTTTGCATAAATAAGATTGCGGGTACTATCAAATCACATGCTATAGTGGGTGGCCAACTGGTGGTCAGGTCGTATATTAGCAGAGGGTAATGCAAAAATTGATAAATTATACGACCCAACCCATATTTAATTCGAATAAAAAACGACAATTTCTTGAATATAATCATTTTTTGGAGTATTACTAGTCTCCCAAAAGTGAGAAACCCCCTATTTGAGCCTTTACAATTTTAAAAGTTAAACTCATTTGCCATGCATTGGTTATCCATTATTTACCATTTTCTGAATAGATATATGGTTCTTATCCATATTTGGCCCGTTTTAAAAAAGTTCATCATCCAACCCATTTTTTAATGTATAATACGGGTGGATCATTATTTTCTTTTAACCATTTTGCCACCACTATGCTACAATATATTTTGTTTGTCAATAGCGTTTTTCAACTATAATAGTAATATTCATTGGACGCACTGTGTGCATGTGTGGGTGTGGGCGTCGTGAAAACGCCCATAAAATTATGTGGATCCGCAGTACAAGGTTAAACTATTGATGCATCCTGATTCATGTCGTAATATATTTTTTGCATATTCACACTCAGCAAAAAGTGATAGTCTAAAAAAAGTAACTAGCAACATAGATTAGCAAATGGTCAAAAAGGAAAAGGTCAAAGATTCACTCAGAAGGAAAAGAAGAACAAAGGTTAGGTACAACAGGACTGATACGCTAACAGGCTATGGTTGAACATGTCAATCTCATGAGATAATGTTAAATCAGAAAAGCTTGCAAAAAATTGCATTGATAAAGGCAACTTACAGCAGCATCTCCGTCGAATCAAGGAGCATATAAGAACCCCCTTTAGACAGTCAAAGACATTTGGAACAGCAGCAGAGTTACAATAATAATCAAGAAGCCCTCTTAGGAGGTGCCATATTTTTAATAAGAGAAATGGTGGTACCAACAGCGAAAAATTGTGCCACAAATCCTGCAGAACAAGGACATGGTCAATACAATGCGGCATATAATGATAACCAAATTTGCAAATATGAAGCTTACCTAGTAGGACAGCTACCATCTTTAGAGTCTCCAAACTTGTAAAATTTTGAAAAGCCTAAACAACAACATCAATAGATTGTTTTTAATCAAGCCAGAATGGAAGCAATAAATCTGAACGAAGCAAATACACAATACACAATACACAATAACATCAAGAGATTACTTTTATTCAAGCCCAAATGATAGCAGAAATCAAAGAAAGAACATACACAAGAAATTACTTTTAATCAACCCCAAATGTTAACAAGAAATCAAAGAAAGAAGCAAATACACAATAACATCACAAGATTACTTTTAATCAAGCCCAAATGATAGCAAGAAATCAAAGAAAGAAGCAAAATCACATAAAATCAAAAGGAACAACCACCTTCTTGTAAATGAAAAAGAACACTCCAAGTGGTTTGACTAGTTTTGAAGGAAGGAAAAAGTCTGAAAGATAGTTGTCGTACTTATTGCTTGATTCCTATCTTTTACTTCTAGCCAATCAACCGCTAGGAAAGCTATTTGAAAATTGGAACACAGTCAAATCTATTTTCCAACAAGAGACAGTGAACACAAAGCAGGGGATCTTCGACAAAATATACAGAGGGAATACCAGGTGGTGAGGGTGATAAAAGGAGGGGCAGCAATAGAGTAATAAGGAAGAGGAAGAGACAAGTAGAACCTTTTTTTCTTTTTCCTTCATAAATAGAGAAAAAGGGAACCAAAACAAGCTACCTTTCTTCAAACAAGAATTGTCACAAACAACCAGGATACATGGATGTTGAGATATTTTGGTCTCCCTGTCAGGGGCGGATTTAGGGGGGTGGAAGGGGGTTACCCGAACCCCCTTCGCCGAAAATTACACTTTATATATAAGCAAAATCTGTTTTTTACTTCTATATATTATGTTTTTAATCCCCTTGACACAGCTCAAAAGTATAGCTAAGTGGTCAAAGAGGTTCAAAACCTCTATAAGGTCATTGGTTCAATTCCCACTGCTCCCTGTGGATTAGTGAATCAGGTTACTCTCTTTTTTCTCGGAAAGGGGTTATGGAGGAAGGACGCCTTATCAACTTATCTGTTTTTGACTACAAGTTGACGAGCAATTACCAGAAAGATCATACTGTTGCAATAAAATAATCCAGTGTAAATGGGGAGATAAATTGACTGGCTACGACCCTGCTGACAGATCAATTCCCTGAACTGTTTGCAATTTCCCAATACGAGGAAGCTTCCTTGGCTTCTCCGAGAGAAACAAAGTTGGATGATATGATTCAGAAGGAATTTTAACGATTGGGAACCGGATAGGGAGACAGAATTTTTTGCAACTTTAGAACCTTCCAGCAGCTATTCAATAATGAAGAAAGAAGATGAGAGACTGTTTCCGATTGACCCTCGGCTAAAGAAGATGAAGGAAGCTCTGATAGCAAGTGATAGCAAGATAAATTATTAGAAAACTAAATCAGAGATAGCAACAAAGAATATGAAAGGAGTACCGATAACACGTAATAGCAAGATAGTATATTTAGACAAATAAGTCCAAGGCAGCACACGGGAATATGACAAAGCACTGCTAGCAAACTACAGAATTACCGAAGGTAAGTAGTAAAAGAACAAGACACGCGGCTATAGCAAACTAAGGAAAAAAGGGTATCATACTAGCACGAATACTATCGAACTAGAGAAGACAAAGGGAAATGCACGACTACCTACTAGCCTTCCACCCTAATCTTACACCTCCACATCCTTCTATCTAGGTTCATGTCCTCGGTCAGCTCAAGCTGCGCCATGTCCCGCTTGATCACTTCAAGCCAAGACTTCTTAGGTCTACCTGTACCCCTCCTCTCACCTCCCAAAGCCAACTTCTCAAATCTCTTGACCGGGGCATATGTGCTTCTCCTGTTAAGCCATGGAAAAGAATATGGAAGACAAAGGCCCCATACAAAAGTTGCTTGTTTCACACGGTTGATAGCTAGAGGGGCATGTCTAAGTCAAGACAACCAATAGAGAAGGGGCCTATAAACTTATGTAACAGGTGTTACCTTTGTGGTGGGCAATCAGAGAGTATAAACCACCTGTTCTTACACTGCTCCAAAACCAGCCAACTTTGGAAACCATTTTTGAATATTGCGGACATTGGATCATGCCTGGATCAATAGCAGAAGCCTTGAGGAGCTGGATCGGAAGGGAATGACAAAATGTCAACCCCAAACCCAACGCATTTGGTAGACTATTTGGAGGGAAAGGAACTTGAGATGCTTTGTAGACGAACTCAACCCCATTCACAAGATCAAGTCAAACTTATGACTGCAGGTAAATGAGTGTATGAAGATGATGCAGAATCCATCTAAGAAACCATCAATACCCTACAAGAATAGGCTAGAGGTCTTTTTGGGGGGCTCTATCTATGTTTATGATATCCCTTTGATATATTTACCTGCACTTTCTTACTGCTCTGAAGTTGAAGTTGGAAAAAAAACTTAGAAATTGGAAAAAAAAAAGTTGCTGGAAGTTGAAATTGTGTTGAAAGCCGCAGTTTTTTTTATGGTAAAAGAGTTTGTGGAAGTTGAAAATTTTTGAGTGGATGTTGAAGATTTGAAAACCTTCACTTCAAATACACCTTGAAACCACAACTTCAAAATCTTGAGTTAAGGAATTCAACAATTAAGTGTCACCTAGAGATCAACCAAGTAAATCTAGGTTTTCTAATTCTTCATTGGTTGTTGATATTTATATCTCTTTCAGCCAAATTGTGCAATATAGTCCCAAGAGAACGTCGCAACATCAGTGCCAGTAGTATCTCATTTTTTTTGTTTTTTGATAAAAGGTGCTGGTAGTATCTCGTAAAGTCAGATGCAAGTGCATTCTGCTACACGTGACAACTTATCATGCAGCAACAGCTGCACCTATTGAAACATAAAACAAAAGAGAAAAAGTGAACCCAACCTAGTAAGTATGAATCCTTCTAAATCCAGCATTGTTGTGCCTGAGCCAATTTACAGATAAAGTGAACAAACACTGGTAGCAAGAATATTGAGGGCACTTTTTTACTTAATTATTTGTTTTCTTCATAGCTCAAGCATAAAGTCTTCATACACCAATCTGGTGCTTAGCTTGCTAAACTTTCAGCAGCAAAATAGACTTCGCATATTCCTATCCCGGATTTCAGAGGGACAATGGAGAAGAACACATCTTTACACTACAATTAGTCTTAAAAACCTCTTTACCAAAGTCACATACCAAAAGAAAAATGTATGTGCTGCATATTATGGGTGAGCGGGATAAAAAGAAACCGCAAATGTTTGAGTACATAGAGATAGAGGAAGCATTTCATGAACTTATATATGTATCGACTATTTGGAGAAAAACTGAAGGATGCATACAATTTAGACACCTTCTTACGTTCTTGCCTTCTTTTCAGGATTTATAAGGGAATATTCAATCTCTTTTTGTAAATTGCAGCCCTTCTACATGTCAGCACTCCCTTAATTCTATCTCGTATTCAATTAAATAACCCAATATCGAAAAACCAAAACAAACACTCCCCCTACCCACCCACCTTTTGGGATGAGGTGAGGCTAAACAATAATTGTCAGCATCCAACGTCCAAATTGCAGTATAATGTCATGAGCCGTCAACTAAGAAAAGAGAGGTAATTTTGGAACTTAAAAGTGATCAAATTCTATCATCAGAAGATATTAGTATTTTAGTTTGCAGGGCCTAATATAATTCCATAGTCAGATACAAAATTCCAGATTTGAAAGAAAGGTGCATACTGCTAAAATAAAAACAGACAAACTTGTGATTTGTTGCTCCAGTCCCAAATTTCATGTGTTAGCATTTAGCAAGCTACAGGGAAGGTTGAAAAAAGTAAAACAACTATATTTTTTTGCAGCAATTTTGAGATTAACTCAATCATACCAAAGAATCAAGAGGTCCCTATTCAGCATAATAAAATATAAAGCAAAAATGTCATAGATAACTTTCTGTCAGTAACAACAACTAGTAGCATCAATTTTCTCATCAGAATGAATTAACACAAAACCATACCTCCAATGAGAGATTGCTCATAGCAAGATATGCCACTGACAGCAGGATTGCCATGGATGATCCAAAGACATAAAACTTCAAAAGGTTGGATCTGCTTCGCTTTCGACCTAAATATAAAAAGAAAAAATGTCTCATTAAAAGGTGAAAGATCAAAATAATTAGGGCACGAATGAGATCCAGTAGCAAACCTAGTTCCCCTGCCAGAACAGAGACCAAGCCAATTGCAAGGGAAGAAACAGAAACTCTATCAGGAGACTCCTTCTTTGATAATGAAATAAATACATTAGCTGCCATCATCAATTGAGTGACTGCCTGCAGTACATGATACAAGTTTATAAACTACTCCATAAAGATGCTACATTCACGGTGGCACAATTCAAGTCGAGATCTTGCTGATGAATTAGTAATATGTTAATAAGCAACTTACTAAATTAGCTTCTTTCAACCCTGTCTCAATATCAGGAAAAAAAAACATTGAAATAACAAACTATGATTAAACCGGAGATGTTTATGCAATAATAACAGAAATTCAATCTAACAAACCTGAGCGAAGATCAATTTGGCAAGACGAGACTTTGCCTTTGCAACTTTCGTGTATCCTACCAGAAATTATTTTTAAAATAATTAAGAAGATCAAAATTTTTTTAAAAATGAAAGAGGGAGAGAGAGAGAACGAGAAAAGGAGTTGGGGAGATGAAAAAGGAGGAAAGTATACTGGAATCGACGACCATGCGGTAGGAGAAATCAGAGCCATCGGTTCCGGACGGCCTCCCTCTTCCTCCTGCCCTTTGATTCATGTTCTCCCCCTCTTACTTCTTCGCGAATCCTAGTAACGTCTCTGGTGAATAAGAATAACGTCTGTGTAGCACAGTGATGAAATATAGAAAGTAGAAACCAAGTTGCCTAAAAACCTTTTTACAATGTAGTGGACAAATTAAATTTAAAATAAATAAACAAACTATTTTCAATTGATTGTTCTCATTAGTAATAATGTATTTATTCCTATACTATATTAAAAGCACGAAAGTCTTTACCGAAATGTCATTCAAGTTTTTAACCTTTTAAAAATGGAGCTAATACTGGATAAAATAGTCATTTAATTATTTTTCTAATATTTAGAAATAGTCAGTTAATTAATTCCCTAACATTAGGAGTTTGTATAGTAAAAAATTTTCCTTATTTAAACTGTATTAAATATTTTGACATTTAAAACTTTAAAATCATAAATATTTTACCTTATATAAATTCTAACGCTTAAATTATATATAAATAACAAATAAAATATATAAAGGAGAGAATAAAAACAATAAGAAAAGAGGAAGTACGTTTGGCTTTGGATAATTTAAATTTCTTTAAACCTTGTATACATTCTGATTTCTTTGAAACTCTTCTATATTAAAATATTTAAAAATATATACAAGACTATTACACTAATAATAGAATTCTATATTAGATTAGGTTTCAAAGCTTTTAAATTAGTAATTACAATTTGGAATATTGAGATAAATTAACAACAAACTCTACAATTATCAATTATTCCAACAAGATAATTTATGAGATCTACTTTTCTAGATAGTATTAAATTTAGCTGAATATAATCGAGTTTCTTGACTATAATTGTGTCTTTTAAAAGGGCAGTTTAATTGTGGACTTTATTATGGTATAAAGTGATTCTTAAAGTTTTGAGATTTACAAAGAATCATCATATGCTATGGCGGAGGGTGCTGCAGTCCCTCCCGCTGATGTCCCTGATTCTTCTTCAGTTCCAGCTCCCGGTCCCGGTGTCTCTGATGGGGACCTCAGGGGAGCTATTCATATGCTGACACAACCTGTGGCCTCCCAGGCCCAAAGATCTCATGCAGCCCCTGCGTCCTCTAGGGGGCAAGGAGGTTCCGCCGGTTCCGGAGTCAACCAGTTTCTGCGGTTAGCTCCTCCAGAGTTCACAGGTACGGACCCAGAGGCCGATCCTCAGGATTTTCTAGATGAGATGTATAAGACGCTTCGGGTTATGAAGGCTACAGAGACAGAGGGGGTTGAGTTAGCTTCTTATAGGCTGAGGGGAGCGGCATATTCATGGTTCGAGATGTGGGAGGATTCCCGTGGGGAAGGAAGTCCTCCGGCGAGATGGGATGAGTTCGTCGATGCTTTCATGGATCACTTCTTGCCTGTCGAGACTATGGCAGCCCGTGCTACAAAGTTTGAGGTCCTCAGGCAGGGCAACATGAGTGTGTAGGAGTACCACATGGAGTTCGTGCGGTTGTCCAAATATGCTCCTCACTTGGTGTCGCCTATGGATGCCAGAGTTCGACGTTTTGTTCAGGGCCTTAGTCCCTTGGTTGTGAATGAAGTTGCTATAGCTGCCTTGCACTCAGACATGAATTATGGGAAAATTGTGGGATTCGCCCAGGCTACGGAGGCTAGGAAGTTGAAGATAAGGTCAGAGAGATAGTAGTAGCAGGGCCCGGTCAGCGGGCCACTCGGGGAGTTCAGTTGGAGGAGGGAGACCAGTCCATGGGAGAGGTTCATCAAGGCCATCCCAGTCTTACGCACAGTCCTCAGCCAGTGTACCGCCATCAGTGCACATCTATCAGCAGAGCAGTCGCTTGGGACCAGGATCAAACAGCAGGAGACCCCATCAGTTCGGTCGTCCCGGAGGGAGGTTCCAGCAGCAGAGGAGGGCTCCCTGCCTTAAGTGTGGGAGGTTCCATACCGATCCTTGTTACTTGGATATCCCGGTGTGCTATAGGTGCGGGGTGAGAGGTCATATTCAACGGGATTGTCGTGCGCCTAGTCAGGGCACGGGTAGGGGCACTACCCAGTCATCCAATTCTTCATCAGCTACAACTCCAGTACGTCCTCCAGCTCCAGCAGGGCGTGGTGCAGTTAGGGGTGGAGTACGAGGTATAGGTGGACCCAGTCGGTTCTATGCTTTGAGTGGTCGCCAGAGTGCGGAGGCCTCCCCAGATGTTGTCACAGGTTGTACAAACACTTGATATTATGCTCTTATTGATCTAGGGTCCTCTTTGTCATATGTTACCCCATTTGTTGCTTCAAGTTTTGGGATAGAACCCGAACATCTTCATGAGTCGTTCTCTGTGTCGACTCCGGTCAGTGATTCTATTACAGCCTCGCGAGTCTATAGGAATTGTATTGTCACGGTGTGTGGTCGTGATACCACGGCCGATCTTATCGAGCTTGGGATGGTAGACTTTGATGTTATCATGGGAATGGATTGGCTTTATTCGTGCTTTGCTAAACTCGACTGCCGAACCAGAATTATGAGGCTCGAGTTTCCTAATGAGCCGGTTATCGAATGGGAAGGGGGTGGTGTAGTGCCAATGGGTAGGTTTATTTCCTACCTTAAGGCCTCAAAAATGATCCGAAAGGGGTGCATTTATCATTTGGTCCGGGTTGCGGACACCACTTCAGAGGTGTCTGACCCCGAGTCCGTGCCAGTTGTGAATGAGTTTCTTGAAGTATTTCCGGACGAGCTTCCAGGGATCCCGCCAGATAGAGAGATCGATTCTGGGATTGATGTATTGCCAGATACGCAGCCAATATCTATTCCACCTTACAGAATGGCGCCAGCGGAATTGAGAGAGCTAAAGGAACAGTTGAAAGACTTATTAGAAAAGGGATTCATCCGGCCGAGTGTTTCGCCTTGGGGCGCACCACTTCTCTTTGTCAGGAAGAAGGATGGGTCGCTTCGGATATGTATTGATTATCGGCAGCTCAACAAAGTCACTATCAAAAACATATATCCATTGCCTCGGATAGATGATCTGTTCGACCAATTGCAAGGTGCAAGGTTTTTCTCTAAGATTAATTTACGATCCG
Source organism: Nicotiana undulata (assembly GCA_005239495.1). NCBI lineage: Eukaryota > Viridiplantae > Streptophyta > Magnoliopsida > Solanales > Solanaceae > Nicotiana > Nicotiana undulata. The sequence goes on from MDKH01149226.1 coordinate 38,694, forward strand.
GGTACACCAGTTAAAGATCATGGAGCAGGATATTCCTAAGACCGCTTTCAGGACTCGTTATGGGCACTTTGAATTTTTGGTGATGTCTTTTGGGCTAAACAATGCCCCGGCAGCTTTCATAGATCTAATGAATCGGGTTTTCAAACCGTTTCTCGACTCCTTCGTGATTGTCTTTATTGACGACATCCTTGTGTATTCGCGGAATCAGGAAAATCATGCTAATCACCTCAGGGCAGTTCTGCAGACTCTTCATCAGCACCAGTTGTATGCCAAGTTTTCGAAATGTGAGTTTTGGCTGGAGTCATTCACCTTTTTGGGTCATGTTGTTTCCAGAGAAGGGATTCAGGTTGATCCCCAGAAGATCGCAGCAGTGAAGGATTGGCCTAGACCAACGACCCCGACCGAGATCCGCAGTTTCTTGGGTTTAGCTGGGTATTATCGGAGGTTTGTGGAGGGATTCTCTACCCTCGCCTCCCCATTGACCAAATTGACGCAGAAAGCAGTTAAGTTCCTATGGTCTGATGCTTGTGAGAAGAGCTTTCAGGAATTGAAATCGAGGTTGACTTCGGCACCGGTATTGACTTTGCCAGAAGGTACAGGGGGATTTGTGGTGTATTGTGATGCTTCAAGGATCGGTTTGGGGTGTGTGTTGATGCAACATGGGAAGGTTGTAGCATATGCTTCAAGGCAACTCAAGAATCACGAGAAGAATTATCCGACGCATGACTTGGAGCTCGCAACAATTGTGTTTGCACTGAAAATATGACGGTATTATCTTTATGGGGTCCATGTGGACGTGTTCTCGGACCACAAGAGTCTTCAATATTTATTCAAGCAGAAGGAGTTAAATCTAAGGCAACGGAGGTGGCTAGAATTGCTCAAGGATTATGATATAAACATCATGTACCATCCAGGGAAGGCGAATGTGGTGGCTGACGCTCTCAGTCGAAAGTCTATTGGGTAGTTTGGCTCATTTGGAAGTAGATCAGAGGCCTTTGGCTCGAGAGGTTTATCAGTTGGCCAGTCTGGGGGTTTGTCTTTCGACCTCAGGCGAAGGGAATGTTGTGGTACATAACGGAGCCAAATTTTCACTTGTAGCAGAAGTCAAAGAAAAGCAATTTATTGATCCAGCATTGGCACAGTTGAGAGAGGAGATTCTGAATAACAAGACTTCGGCATTTTCACTCGGCAACGATGATGGTGTTTTGCGGTGCCAAGGAAGGTTGTGTTCCGGATGTGGATAATCTTCGGGAGAGGGTAATGGCGGAGGCTCATAATTCCAAGTATTGGTGGAGCGGTATGAAGAGGGGTGTGGCGGACTTTGTATCCAGGTGTCCGAATTGTCAGCAGGTGAAGGCCGAGCATAAGAGGCCCGGTGGGTTGACGCAGCTCATAGAGATACCGATGTGGAAATGGGAAATGATCAATATGGACTTCGTGGTAGGTTTACCTCGCACTCGGCGCAAGTTCGACTCAATTTGGGTGATAGTGGACCGACTCACGAAATTATCTCCCTTCTTGCCAGTCAAATCCACCGATACTGCAGAACAGTACGCTCAGTTATATATCAAGAAATAGTCAGACATCATGGCACTCCAGTTTCTATTATCTCAGATCAAGGGGCCCAGTTCACAGCTAATTTTTGGAGGAAATTTCAGCAAGGTTTGGGTACTCACGTAAATCTCAGTACGGCTTTCCACCCGCAGACTGATGGTCAAGCGAAGCGGACTATTCAGACGCTTGAAGATATGTTGCGGGCTTGTGTTTTGGATTTCAAGGGTAGTTGGGATGATCATCTGTCGCTTATCGAATTTGCTTACAATAATAGTGTTCATGCTAGTATTCAGATGGCCCCGTTCGAGGCATTGTACGGAAGAAGGGATATCATAAGCATAGATAGAGCCCCCAAAAAAGACCTCTAGCCTATTCTTGTAAGGTATTGATGATTTCTTAGATGGATTCTGCATCATCTTCATACACTCATTTACCTGCAGTCATAAGTTTGACTTGATCTTGTGAATGGGGTTGAGTTCGTCTACAAAGCATCTCAAGTTCCTTTCCCTCCAAATAGTCTACCAAATGCGTTAGGTTTGGGGTTGACATTTTGTCATTCCCTTCCGATCCAGCTCCTCAAGGCTTCTGCTATTGATCCAGGCATGATCCAATGTAATCCCGCAATATTCAAAAATGGTTTCCAAAGTTGGCTGGTTTTGGAGCAGTGTAAGAACAGGTGGTTTATACTCTCTGATTGCCCACCGCAAAGGTAACACTTGTTACATAAGTTTATAGGCCCCTTCTCTATTGGTTGTCTTGACTTAGACATGCCCCTCTAGCTATCAACCATGTGAAACAAGCAACTTTTGTATGGGGCCTTTGTCTTCCATATTCTTTTCCATGGCCTAACAGGAGAAGCACATATGCCCCAGTCAGGAGATGTGAGAGGTTGGCTTTGGGAGGTGAGAGGAGGGGTACAGGTAGACCTAAGAAGTCTTGGGGCGAAGTGATCAAGCGGGACATGGCGCAGCTTGAGCTGACTGAGGACATGAACCTAGATAGAAGATGTGGAGGTGTAAGATTAGGGTGGAAGGCTAGTAGGTAGTCGTGCATTTCCCCTTTGTCTTCCCTAGTTCGATAGTATTCGTGCTAGTATGATACCCTTTTTTCCTTAGTTTGCTATAGCCGCGTGTCTTGTTCTGTTACTACTTACCTTCGGTAATTCTGTAGTTTGCTAGCAGTGCTTTGTCATATTCCCGTGTGTTGCCTTGGACTTATTTGTCTAAATATACTATCTTGCTATTACGTGTTATCGGTACTCCTTTCTTTGACCACTTAGCTATGCTTTTGAGCTGTGTCAAGGGGATTAAAAACATAATATATAGAAGTAAAAAACAGATTTTGCCTTATATATAAAGTGTAATTTTCGGCGAAGGGGGTTCGGGTCCACTCCCCTAAATCCGCCACTGACAGGGAGACCAAAATATCTCAACATCCATGTATCCTGGTTGTTTGTGACAATTCTTGTTTGAAGAAAGGTAGCTTGTTTTGGTTCCTTTTTTCTCTATTTATGAAGGAAAAAGAAAAAAAGGTTCTACTTGTCTCTTCCTCTTCCTTATTACTCTATTGCTGCCCCTCCTTTTATCACCCTCACCACCTGGTATTCCCTCTGTATATTTTGTCGAAGATCCCCTGCTTTGTGTTCACTGTCTCTTGTTGGAAAATAGATTTGACTGTGTTCCAATTTTCAAATAGCTTTCCTAGCGGTTGATTGGCTAGAAGTAAAAGATAGGAATCAAGCAATAAGTACGACAACTATCTTTCAGACTTTTTCCTTCCTTCAAAACTAGTCAAACCACTTGGAGTGTTCTTTTTCATTTACAAGAAAGTGGTTGTTCCTTTTGATTTTATGTGATTTTGCTTCTTTCTTTGATTTCTTGCTATCATTTGGGCTTGATTAAAAGTAATCTTATGATGTTATTGTGTATTTGCTTCTTTCTTTGATTTCTTGTTAACATTTGGGGTTGATTAAAAGTAATTTCTTGTGTATTTGCTTCTTTCTTTGATTTCTTGCTATCATTTGGGCTTGAATACAAGTAATCTCTTGATGTTATTGTGTATTGTGTATTTGCTTCGTTCAGATTTATTGCTTCCATTCTGGCTTGATTAAAAACAATCTGTTGATGTTGTTGTGTAGGCTTTTCAAAATTTTATTGCTATTGTTTTGGCTTGATTAAAACAATTGATGTTATTGTGTAGATTTTTCAAAATTTTACAAGTTTGGAGACTCTAAAGATGGTAGCTGTCCTACTAGGTAAGCTTCATATTTGCAAATTTGGTTATCATTATATGCCGCATAGGCGCATACAATTGGTGTATTGACCATGTCCTTGTTTTGCAGGATTTGTGGTACAATGTTTCGCTGTTGGTACCACCATTTCTCTTATTAAAAATATGGGTCCTAAGAGGGCTTCTTGAATTTTTACCCTCTAAAAATAAAATTCACACTAGACAAAACATTCATTTAATCATTTCTCTAATAATTAAAATATTTATTTAAGAAATTTCCTAATATTTAGGGATACTCATTTAATTATTCTCCTACTATTTGGGACTTTAATTTTCTATTCCCTTTAATACTACAAGTCGTGCCTTTGCAAATCTATGCAGATTTAGTAGTATTAAATTTCATGATCTTTCATTTACCACTAGGAAAATTTTCCAAAACTTTGTACTCTTTTTATGTTTAAGATGATCTTTGTCACACCTCCTTTTAATGAAGGGTAATAAGGGAGTTTCTCCCACTTTAAGTGACATTATTCGGATTTGGGATTTATTATTAGTTTTCAGAGTCGCCACCCGGAGTTTTGACGATGCTCCGGGACACCGTTTTATTTTTAAATGAAAGCCAACTAAACAATTCGCTTAAAGTTCATGGCACATTCAGAAGCGTTGGACAGTGAACCAAAATCAAGACTGTTATTAGTAGTGAAGTTGATACTCAATGCAAAATTAGAATAGTCATGGTCTTCCAATAACCGTACTTTAGAAAAACCAGCTGCCGAACAAAATGTTTTTACCAGAAACGGACACATTCAGTGCAATTATGAATTAATCTTACAGGGACAGCTCGTCTTTGGACATTGCAGTGATAGCCAATTTTAGCCTTCATTGTAAACGCGTCACATGAAATGCACCCGCAATTACAACATGTGATTTTTATTATTGTTTTGAGTTAGAGTCGGGGACATGAGTTGCCGCACCCGAGTGTAGGTTATGTATGGTCATGATTATGAATATAGAGGTGTTTGGAGTACATGAAGTTCATTTTCTATTATTGACACTTTGTCGTTTTTAATTTCAAAACTCATACGCCAAATCTTCTTATTCTAAATCTGACTAAACCCAATTCAACAGATCTGTAGCCAAACTAAAACCAATATTATACATGTACATTCATATGTTTTCTAATTAAACAATAAATCAATAAGAAATACTCAACAGCTAACTAAATGAAAGCCAACTAAACAATTCGCTTAAAGTTCATGGCACATTCAGAAGCGTTGGACAGTGAACGAAAATCAAGACTGTTATTAGTAGTGAAGTTGATACTCAATGCAAAATTAGAATAGTCATGGTCTTCCAATAACCGTACTTTAGAAAAACCAGCTGCCGAACAAAATGTTTTTACCAGAAACGGACACATTCAGTGCAATTATGAATTAATCTTACAGGGACAGCTCGTCTTTGGACATTGCAGTGATAGCCAATTTTAGCCTTCATTGTAAACGCGTCACATGAAATGCACCCGCAATTACAACATGTGATTTTTATTATTGTTTTGAGTTAGAGTCGGGGACATGAGTTGCCGCACCCGAGTGTAGGTAATGTATGGTCATGATTATGAATATAGAGGTGTTTGGAGTACATGAAGTTCATTTTCTATTATTGACACTTTGTCGTTTTTAATTTCAAAACTCATACGCCAAATCTTCTTATTCTAAATCTGACTAAACCCAATTCAACAGATCTGTAGCCAAACTAAAACCAATATTATACATGTACATTCATATGTTTTCTAATTAAACAATAAATCAATAAGAAATACTCAACAGCTAACTAAATGAAAGCCAACTAAACAATTCGCTTAAAGTTCATGGCACATTCAGAAGCGTTGGACAGTGAACCAAAATCAAGACTGTTATTAGTAGTGAAGTTGATACTCAATGCAAAATTAGAATAGTCATGGTCTTCCAATAACCGTACTTTAGAAAAACCAGCTGCCGAACAAAATGTTTTTACCAAAAACGGACACATTCAGTGCAATTATGAATTAATCTTACAGGGACAGCTCGTCTTTGGACATTGCAGTGATAGCCAATTTTAGCCTTCATTTTCTAACCAATTAATCAAAATCAAAGGCTAAAGCATATACTAACAGATACACATAATTAATCAAAAATCAGAACGGATTTGGAACATAACAATCTCAAAACTTAACGGAGGAAGTGAATCCAAACATGTTGACAATTACACATGACAAATTTATGAAGCGGAACAGAATTACCATATAACAAGTTAATTTTTTTTTTCATTTAAGATTCAAACATCACGGTAGGGATATGCGTACATACCTAAACAACAATCAATAAAAAACGAGATCTGAACCAAAGGCGAAGTGCAGCAGCAACGAACAGCGAAAACGACCCCAGACCAAAGGAAGAAACGCCGCTAGTTTGATAATTTTCGAGGTCTTCCGACTGGTCTGTCTTTTCGTAAACCTTGAGTTCTATAACTCCATCTTTTATGGTGGATATATGTTTCTGCAAGTTCAATTTACCCATTAAAGCATCTTTGTTTGGAGATTATTGTGAGTTCAAACGGATCTAGGGTTCAGATTTAAGAGATTCCATTTGAACACAGTGGGTTGTGGTTTGCCGTTTTAGACTAGAGAGGTCGCCGGATTCTGTTTGGAGAAGGGTGTATTTGGCGAAAATGATGGAGGAGAAGAAGAGAATGGAGAAGAAGAATGGTGTCTCGGAGGAAGAGATGAAGAGAAGGGTGTGTTAATCAATTTTGTCCTTATTCTGTCTAATTATGGACCAATTAGGAATAAAATAATTAATTTAGCAGTCCTAATTAAATATACAGTTTTGTTGGATAAATATAATTAATTTTAGTAATTAGTTATCAAAACTACACTACATCAAATAATCATCATTCGTTCGTTATTTAATTCAATTAATTACAAATAATAAATTCATAATTTTTTGATGCAATTTTAATAATTTTAAAAGATAAATTATGACTATGCAAATGCAAACAGTTCACAATTAATTTACTAAAAATTCAACAAAAATTCATAAATTAATTTATTTTATCGAATTTGTAGGAGTACATGGTGGGTAAAAAATCACCTGCTCACAATCTTGTAATAAAATTGCCACTTTCAAACCCCATTTAGTTTTAGATTTAGGATGGTTTTTCACTTTCTATCTCCACTTAAATTTAGAAGTATTAAATATCAAACACAATTTGTTTTATTTACCTTACATAAATATTTTCATGTTTCAATTATATATGTAATGCTTCTATTGAAGAAGCTTTAGTGTTCTATTATTTTTATCATCAAAACTGTCATAGTTTTACTTTAGAAAGTGCTAACAAATTTGCAATGAACAAAATAGTCATTTAATTATTTTTAGTTTCGAACATTATTTTTAGGTTTAAGGGTCTTAATTATTATAGTTTTAAAAATTTTAAAGCGAGTTGGCACAAAATATATTTTCAACTTTCAATCAAAAATCTTCCTATGATATTTTTGTATTATGAGGCAAATATTTGAACAAGCTAGAGGAAGAACTACTAGACTAGATCAAATCCCTAAACATGATTAACACATTATCATTTAAAACTTATAATTTTTGTTAATTCTTATATTATATCGTAAACACGTCTTTTGAATAATACTTATGTCATTTTTAAAAATTATTCTCATTAATACGAGATAACGCCCAACGGACATACAATAAGATGCAACACACGTACGTTGCATCTATCGATACATATTAAAGGCATAAAACTCCTTAGCAAATTTTATTTGCATTATTTATTCTTTAAAACAACTTTCATTTTAGAAAAAAAGTTATAATTTAATTATCTTCTATATTTAAAAATTTTAAAATCAAATAAAATTTTAATTATTAGCTTTTTTTATTATTTTAACTATATAGAACCTCATAATATTTAGAACTATACATCACCAACAAATTTTCTTTCGCATAATTGACATAAAACTTTACTCTCTAGAATATTGTTATTACATATTCTTTTATCTAACATTAAATGTGCGTACAATATTTTACTCCTATGATTAATATTTTAGTAATTTACATATATTTTTCCCACAGTAATGAACATGCACACTTACTTTTATTATTCTTTATTTGCATCTACTTTAATGTCCATTACAATTTTACATCTTGTTCTTTTACATAAATTTTAATTGATTGACGCGATAAACACGTGCAACGCACGTACCCTAAAGCTAGTGCTATATAAAAAGCACGAAGGCTCTTAACGAAATATCGTTCGCTTTTTTTACCCTTACAAAACTTCAAACTAGAAAATAGTTATTTAACTATTCTCCTACTAATATTTAGGAATAAATATTTAATTGTTTTCCTAAGATTTAGGGTTTCTTTCCCTTTCTTTTAGGTTTAAGCCTATTTTCAAAGATATGTAATTTAATACGGTTTCATATTTCATCAGAGCAAAGCTAAACGATTATTTGGTAAATTCATCCTTGGGACCAATTATAAAAAGTACTTAAAAAGAATAGAACTTTAAGTTGGATATTACAAATATTGTAATACTCAATGAACTTTCATTTTATTTAAGAAAAGTTATGACTTTGAATCTATCTACGAGATTGTTATGAAATTTTGACTATCAGAATTAATTTCTTTTGTTTCAATTTATGTAGCACTATTTCATTTTAAGTCAATCCTAAACATATCACATTTCTTTATTTAAAAATAATTTATCTTTAAATTTTTTACTTCACCCTTAATAAATTAGTTTACAGTCACACATATATTTACGGTAATCACAAACTTTAAAAATTATTTTTCCTTAAACTCCGTAGTGAATCAAACGCCCATATATAAAATGGCACGAAGAGAGAAAAAAATCTTCAGTAGTTTATATAGAAATGCTATATTTCCTTATACTCTAACCGAAAAATATGAAATAATTTATTGATTGGCTCAGCTTAAAATATTGCAATAGTAGAAATAGTGATCTAAGATAAATTTGGAGTCTAAAAGATCTGGTTTAAATAAAGTTAACTTTTTTGGTTAAATACTCTGATTTTTTTCCTCAATATTTTGTATCAACAAAATATAAAAAATATGTTCAATGTTAATTCTAACAAAATAATAAATGAATAGATTATTATTACAACCTAATTTTAATTTCTTTATAATATATTTTGGTAATTTAATCACACAAGAAAGAAAATAACTTCGCGAATGGATGTAAACTTAAAATCACAATAAGACATCTAAAGCATATTGGGTGTGAGTTATTCTTTTATTAAGCTAGCTAAATCGATTAACTTCAATATTGTCAAAAACTTATACTTTTTTTCCTATTTATTTTATAGCTACAAGTATTACCTAATACTTACGGAATATTTTTAAGTTGTGTACCCAATGGCATGGGATACACATACACTAATTTGTTATTTTTTGAGTATATATTTTATTGATTGGAGCTATATACACGTGCAACGCACGTATTCTAGAACTAGTAGATATGAAAGGAGTAAAAAAATGTTTCATTCGATAGGATGATAAGATGCGAGAAGTGAGGTTAAGATGGTTCGATCATATGAAAGAGGAGAGACGCAGTTGATTCAGTAAGGAGATATGAGAGGTTGCCCTGCTAGGTATGAGGAGAGGTAGAAGTATGCCAAGGTTACGACCCCTTGATAAGAGGGTGTGTATGTCGAGAATTATGATAGAAGGCTAGTAGGTAGTTGAGCCTTTTTCTTTTTTATACTAGTAGTTTTAGTATTGCTCTTGTATTTACTTATGCTTTTGTGTTGTTTATGTTTCTTATTCTTATCCATACTCTTATTTCTTTCACTTCAATTGGTTTATTATTGTGTTGTTGTTTATGTCTGTTGCTATTGCTTTTTCTCCCATCTTTTTTTTATCCGAGGGTCGATAGAAAATAGTTACTCTACCATCACAAGGTACAGGTAAAGTATGCGTACACTCTACCCTCCCAGACTCTACTTGTAAAATTACAATAGGTTTGTTATTGTTGTATAGTTTTCAGCTTCAGTAAGGTTTTTAAGTTACTCCATTATTCTTATATCTTAGGTTACTATTGTATTTTTACGGGGGAATTGCACATAAATACAACTCACAACCATGTATTGCAATTAAATGAGCTATATTTAACTTTACAAAACTATAGTCCAAAAATAATAGGTTAAGATTCAACAGATGTTGGGGAATTGAAATAAGCTTGAAATCAGCATTAGAACTTACCTTGGATGATGGAGGGACCTTTAAGGAGTTAGGTTTTTGAGAGTTTTCCTTCCTAGAGCATTATTTTATGTTTTGGGGGTGTGGGGGGCGAAGCAGAGCTTTAAAATAACCCCCACTAGCGCCTCCACGTACCTGGAGGCCCAACCTGCGCTACTGGCCGCGCTAAATGGCCAGAACGAAACCCCATTAGCGCGGGCGCGCTAGTGGTCGCGCATATATCGTTGGAAAGCTATTTTGAAGGCCTACAACTTTCATGCTTTGGGTTTTCCAAGATTCCTTACACATTTTCACTAAACACTTCTGGAAGATGGATCATCTGCAAACTTAGTCGATTTTGTCGAATTTTATGCATCTCACTTTCCATCTTGATTTTGAAATAACTATTTTCACTCATAATCATCCCGATAGGACTTCATATGTTCATAATATAACCTTACTACTCCTTTAACTCATTTATACCTAAGCCGAATTTACGGAGTGTTACATATATGCTCGCAAATAGGACACGACCGTCAAAAATGTCCTTCAACTGGTTTGGGCGGCGGTGGTAATCCAGCTCCTGGTGGAAGTTCATCGAATGTGCCTAACTATCAAGGATACACGTAGTGTTTTATTTCTGTAATGTGGTTGTAATAAGTGTATGTACTTGTTTATGTTCCATATGTTTCAAATAAAATTATGTTTCCATTGTTGTTAAATCTTATTGATATTTAACATTTTCAGTGTAGTAAATTAATGAATTTCTCCCACCCGTTCATGTTATAAAAAATAGTATTGGATTAAAAACCCAAACTTATTACGTTGACTTCAAATTTCAATCTAAAATTATTAGAGAACTTCATTGTCGGAAGAGGAAGATGTTTGATAAATATGTGAATATATATAAAGCGGTTAAATACTACGTTATGTGTGTTGTCTTGCTGACCTGAAAAGCTAAACGCTTGCAAAAGGTTGTAGTGTATCCGAAAGAATCTTTAACACGCGAAGCATAGCGCGGTTAAATACTACGTTATGTGTGTTGTCTTGCTGACCTGAAAAGCTAAACGCTTGCAAAAGGTTGTAGTGTATCCGAAAGAATCTTTAACACGCGAAGCATAGCGCGGTTAAATACTACGTTATGTGTGTTGTCTTGTCGACCTAAAAAGCTGCCCTCCTGCAAAAATTTGTATTGTATCAGAAAGAATCTTTAACACGCGAAGCATAACGCGGTTAAATACTATGTTATGTGTGTTGTCTTGTCGACCTGAAAGCTGCCCGCCTGCAAAAAGTTGTAGTGTATCCGAAAGAATCTTTAACACGCAAAGCATAGCGCGGTTAAATACTACGTTATGTGTGTTGTCTTGTCGACCTGAAAAGTTGTCCGCCTGCAAAAAACTACAGTGTATCCGAAAGAATCTTTAACACGCAAAGCATAGCGCGGTTAAATACTACGTTATGTGTGTTGTCTTGTCGACCTGAAAAGTTGTCCGCCTGCAAAAAACTACAGTGTATCCGAAAGAATCTTTAACACACGCAACATAGAGTGGTTAAATACTACGTTATGTGTGTTGTATCGCCTATAAATAACTAGCGCATTCTAGTTATTTTCTGCGCTTAACCATAACAAATAGCAAAACTTTCCATAAAAGTAAGGGTTTTTTTTCGTTTTAACAAATGTCTGAACGCATTTATGTACCAATGTGCTATTGTGGAAAACGTTTTATGGTGAAGGACTGTTGGGAGGATGGTCATGTTGGGCGCATATACTGGATGTGTGTAAATAGGTTTGGAGGCAACAACGGAAATTATTGCAATTTTGAGGTATGGCTTGATGGACCCTGTAAGTAAGAATGGTACAAACGATCTTTGCAGTATTATCATGATATGAACAAAAGATACGAACGTGATGAGATTGAAATGAAACGAGAAATTGTGGCATTGAAGGAGAAACTAAAAGTGGTGGAAGAAGAAAAAAAAGGTTGTTGGAGAAATTTGAGTGGTTGAAGCAGAGAATAGTGGGCGATAGTGACTAAACAAACACATGTATGTGTTGAGTATAGTATTTTATCTTTATGCTTTCCATGTCATGTATTTTCATTAGTTGTACTGAATTTAAATTATATTAAGTTGCTACGTTTGTGTTCGTGTTGTAGTATTAAAATAACGAAGAACCGGGAAAATAAATACATAATGTGCATATAATGTAAACAATAAAAATTGTTGCTATTATTTACATAAAATAATATTTACATTAAATACAAAAAAAAATCAATGTGTCCCACAACCTGTGTGCTTCAATGCAACCGTTGGTTTGAGGCGCATCCCATCCCGCCTAGCTACGCTATCAGGTTCATCCTCATCACGTCGCCTCTTTATCGCAGGATGCGCTGCATGATCATCAGTAGTGCTGGCAGGATCAGTAAAAGGGGCCATCGGTCCAGTAGTAACCTACAGAAGAATAAGTCAGCTCAGTATATGAATATATATATTAGAAATGTACGTGTTAAGTCACAAAAATTTAAGTTGTCTTATCATGGTCTCGTCGGGCTCCTGAACATAATCATATGTCGCAGTCAGGTTAGCATCGCACAAAGCGGCCTCCGCGACGGGCGAGGATGAAGTCTTAATAAGAAAATTATAAAGTTATTTATGGCAAATCAACGAGAAAAAAAACAAATTTAAATTTAATAGTAATACAAACATACATGCGCATGTGAAAGATCCTCTGCACCCCTCGACGATGAGCCATAAATCAGCCGGCACCCACTATCCACATCTCGTGTCGGCCAATCCTCAGCAGCGATCGATGGGCCGAAAAAGTACGCATCCCAATCCTCCCCGGTAATGCTCGTGCCCGTGATCAACAATGGATCTGACGGGGTCACCTACGAAGTCCCTGGAGTGAGATGCAGTTGAAGGTTGTATGACGACATGGTGCTGTGATGCTCGTCTGCCTCATGGAGGTCACCCGGCAGATCAACTCCAACATCCTCTATAGGTGCCTCAACGCCCCCTTGTTGGGGACCACCTCATCGCCTCCCCCACGACCCTGTGGGACAGCCTTGCCTCGTGAGGCAACCCAACCTCGTGGAGCACCCTTACCTCGTAGGAAACCCCTATCTCACTGGTACTGCTATGGCGCCACATAAGCAGGGTCGTGTCCTAAGCGTTGATCCTCTCGGGCTCGCTGTAGTGTCCGGGCAGCCAGCTCTATAACCTGCCGGCCATAATCGTGCAAAGTGGTCGCTCCCTCACCGGCATGCTGCTGGATTTGCAGTCCCAACTGGTAGAATAGATGTAGGCCAATATCCTGCATCTATTGGCACACAAATAAGTACATAACAGATATGGAAGAAATATAGAGTAAATGACTCAACCTGTAAGTCTGGATAACTCTGTAATTCATGAAATAATTATTGTGTCATGCATATGCGTATGAATGTCATGTCGTGCATAGGTTCATGTTTCATAACATCATCAGGTCTCTGAGGGTATCCCATAATATCATATCATATCGGCCACTATGGGGAAAATCATCAACGTATACCAGCTGATCAGGTGGTGGTGCGTATAATATATATATATATATATATATATATATATATACGCGTATATAACGCCGTCTGAGTCATGGGTCAATGTACATGTATAAATGCATGAAATGCATATGGAATACATCAATAAAATCTCTCGGTACGTCATAAGGCCATTATGCCTCTGATTAATATCATGAAATAAACTTTACCAACATACGTATTTTCGAGACCCATGAACAGAAGATAATAATAATTCACATGGGGAATCAAGAATATAGACACCACTAGTATTTCTATGAATAGAGTAATTTATGGAAACCGTGAGTTTGCTCGTTTCTTCCGTATAATTTGGATCATGCCAAAAAGAAGGAAGGAATAGCCTTAAAATACCTGGAGTAAGAAAAACTCATGTGATATTCTTGAAAAAGGTTGCACTGTACTCCTTTAAAACCGCAAAATTTTACGTTGCAAATAACTTTCTTTGGATTCCTTTTTGTTGCAAGAACTCACGTTCTTTCTGTGGGAAATTGGTAAGGAATTACATTGAACCTCACATCTGATTGTAAAATTTGGAGAATGAAATTGTTGGAAGCTTTGCTGGAGCGTCTGGTTTAAGATTTTGAGTTAGGAAAAGGTTGTATGATTTAAATGAAGCCCAATGTAGTAATAATGGTTGATTGTTAGCTTTTTCCGAGAATTAGATACACCAAATGAAGCAAAAATAGTTGAATGTTATCTTTGCTTTGCCACCTTTCAATTTCATCGTAAGAGTCGTATATGTATAGGAAGAGTAGGTTGCCACGTGACTTCCTTTGGTCTTTATCCAAAAGACCTTAACCACCCACTAAATTTTTAATCATTTGGTTAATCTCCCATTAACTAATAATTAATTAATTACTCACATAATAAAGAATTTTTTCAAATTAATTAAAATACTACTCACTTTTAACACACTCTATACACCTTACTATCATGATCATATGGTACCTTGTGTGGTACTAGTCCATCAATACATGGTATGTTAGCTCGGGCCGTATTTTATTCCAAAATGTTAAACTTCGAAGAAATTCATTTTCTTCGATCTACTTACCCTCTCACCTTCACGAATTTACTCATTTCTTGTTTGAAATAGCATAAAATTCTTATATTCTTAAAATAATCTCATTCCCAAACTTACGTCGATTAACTTACGACGAAACTTTAATGTACGAAAAATGCGGGATGTATTATCTCATTTTCGAGCTTTCATCAATTTACTTATGGCGTACTTTCACGTACGAAAACCTGGGGTGTAACAACATTCCCCCCTTTGGAACATTCGCCCTTGAATGTTGACTGGTGCACTTATCATTCTCATAGCATATGACTTCCGAATATGTTATTACTCTCCTTGCTATCTAGGGAACTACTATGTGAATAAATTCAAAGTCCAGGGCATTCCCCCCTTTTGGACTCTTTCTTATACTACGACTTATGGTCGGAATCCTTCCAGTCTCGTAACTGTTAATATCTTCTATCATGCAGCATGTACGACTCTGACCTTGTAAGTGTGCTCATGCGTCTCTTCTTTTCTTTTTCCTCTAATTTTTATCCATTACTAAAGTTCTTCGTTCGGTACTTTGTCGAACTTACGAATATTGCTATATCTTGTTTCATAGACCTGGTTATCCATCTGTTGACTTTACTGTACCTACGTAGGTCATACTATACCATAAATCTTATTCCGACTTATCGTTACTGAGGTCTGCTACAAAACTCCATGTTACTCTCGTTTCTTATCCTGCATGTATAAATCTAAGTCCTTTAATGCTTCTTCATCACTGTTCAAAATGACGACTTAATCTCATCTCATACTTTGTGATTTTCGTCCACCCACTGTTGATTCACCTCAATATTGATCTACAATCTACCACTGAAAACTTAATCTCTTATGTAATACTGCCGCTAGGGATCACGTCTCATCGTGGAACATTTGAAGTGATTGTCTTGACCCACTTGGGGGTGATACGATACTATACTTCCATAATCGTATTTCATAGCATCCCAGTGTGATTTACCTTACGTGGGTATTTTAATCCTTCCAATTCATGAAATCCTCTTCAAGTCATTACTCAATCGAAGGCACAAAGGTCATCCTTTACCTACCACAATTATACCCTTATTCTCCTACTAGGGAAGCATACTATCTATTCTAAATGTCATTAGTCTTAGACTTCTTTGAGTTCAGTCAGGCTATACTGAGCTTTGTATAACTTAAAGAAACCATCATTTCTTCTTGTTTTCATGGGCTTAATCCCGAGTACTTATCCGTTCTCGTCACCTTCTCACTTGCCCTTTCTTATCCTTACTCCTGTCTTCCTAAAGTTTTGTCGCTCTACCATACTTTAGCTTGCAACCTTCCTTCAACTTGCTTGCACCATAGATTTTCTTTTGTTATTTTAGAACATCAAGCGAGACATCACATTTCTCTAACTCCTCTTTACTTTCTTAACTGGATCTCTCGATATTTAAAAAAATCATAGGTTGGAAGATATGCCACGAACGACGCTGCTATCATTCCTGAACACTGAATCCCAGCATTTCTAGCCTTTTGTCCGAGGTATGGACAATTCACAACCTTCTGCATTTGAATATCGCGTATGTTGTCCACCTTTACCTTACTTACCTTAAAATCTTGCATCACATATTGTATCCCTTTCATGACCTTCCTTCCACGTAGGTATAATTCACATCCATAACTTGAAGCTTTATTATAACACTTGCACCTCTACTGTATACATAATCCGGTGAGAGCTTCATACTGACTTCTTATGAGGCTTGTATTCTTCTGATGCCCCTATATAATATGGCTACTGTACTATCTCTCTTGTACCTCGAATATTTAAGAGTGATCCTGCAATGTTCTCGATCACGAGGTCAATATTTTTCTTGGTCCAGTAATCATACTCTTGATTTACTTAGTTGATGTAACTCTTTAGTTTCCTCTTCCCTATGATCAACCTTTATGTAGGCTTAAGCTATCTTCCAATATGCGGCTCATGGTATTACTTTAGCCCTTCATGGGCATTATGGAGTATCCATGATACAATCTTCTAACAACTCAATCCTTTGTCTATAACCTGGACTCAATTCTTTCCTTTCACTTATACCGAAGTCTTCTATGATTGTATGATTGTCAACATATATGTTGCATGTCTTATACTCCGAACTCTTAAGTGCATTCATAATGTAACTAACTCGGTATCATTGATCGAATAATTTTTTTTTGGTTCCATCTCAGCTTTCTTCAAACGTAAGCAATTACTTTTCTTGGTCTTTCTGTCCCCTTTTGCGTGCATACTTAGCTTATTTTAGTGCCCACGTATATTGGAATTCCATACAACTCATATGATCTTGAATATCAATTCTGATTTTTACATTCCGTTCATTATCCAAGGTAGGTGCCATTTTCTTATGGAATGCATACAATGTTATTGTGAGACTGTTGTTATAAGACCATTTCCTCCTAGGTCACTGAGCTTAGGTTGAAGTCTTCTTCCTTACTTTCTCAGCTATTCTTTCATTGTAGTATTTAGGGAGGACCCTCTGACTCTCCACACTCATGTGCTCGCACGATTGCTTTCTGAACTGAAGTTTTAACCGTCTTCCCAACGGGACTCTCTTTTATTTTCATAACACTCATACGATATCTTTAACTACCCCAACTCCTATCTGAATACTCCTCAAATATTATAATGTCATATCTACGAGACTGAATTCTCCACGTTGGAGTTCTCTATTTCTATCTTGCTAAATCTGCTGATTTGTCTGTATTCTCTTGTCCAACCATAACTAGGCTCTTCCTTACTACTAATTGCTTGTTGGCCTATTCCCGTATCAATATTCCGCGTAATCTTTCTTGGACCATTTCCTTCGTCTTAACTTACCTCTCGCACTGGCTCCTTATTAATCAATAATATCTCGGGCAGGACCCCTTACTTCCTTTCCATGACGTCGTGTTTGCATAATGCTCTGGTATCGTAGCATATTTGTAGGCTTTGAATAAGTGCAATCTTATCCCTTTTTTCGTGAAAACTTCAACACGACATTCTTTCGCCTTTAGCTCTCCTTTTTCTCCATCCAGTGGCTCTTCGGGTTGCTTAACGTTCTCGCTCTACTAGGGACGCGAGCCACACTAAGGTAATATTTATCCCTTCAAGGCTTCCAGGTTCTATCTTTATAGTACTCATATCTAACTGTACTATTTTAGAGTGCGCCATCTAGGTGTCTCACAATGAGATCTATTAGCATATTTCCAATATCTTTCAGAAATGTCAACTAACACAAACAATCGATTCATCATTTTGGGTCACTCTAACCCCTGTCGGATCCTGATATCCCGTCCTTTTCTCAATCTACACTTGTTAGGCCCCAATAGGGTATACCTGAGATGGGTGTGGCAAATTATACATACCTCTGTTACTGTTGAGGGTAACTCACAATGCGTATATTTTTCTGCCGGAACTGTAATACTGATAATCCTCATTAACTGGGTGCCTCGTACCCTTTTTCACTTTGCTTCTTTTACTTGTTGAAACTCGTGTCTCCTCCTTATTCCTTATTAAGAAGCTTACACATCTTAGTATACACATGATTTGCTGAATACCTCATATTTATCCATCATAAGCATGATGATTTTTTTTTAAAAGTTCCTCGGACTCAACTTCTCCACAGCTATATCTCTTACCCACCGTGTTTCTGGATGTAGGCATCTTCGTATTATGAATAAGATAGAGTTTAGGAAATTGAGTTCTTATAACAGAGCTCTACCACACGATCTAGAGTAAGAAGAAAGAGTGACAATCCTAAATGCCCCGTAGCCTCATGCTTATAAGTGTGGTGCACGACACACCCATAAACAAGACTATACTAGACACGACTTGTAGACTCCCTAGGACAGAACTGCTCTGATACCACTTTTGTCACGACCCAAATCGATGGACCGCGACGGGCACCCGGTACCTTATTCGACCGAGTACCAACGTAACGTATCTTTCTTATTACATCATTATATACACGTGGCATACGGGCCTAATAGGCCAACATGATCATTTATAAACTCAATTTATAGGCCGACAAGGCCGTACAATCTTTCACGTACACGACATATGTCTACAAGCCTCTAAGAGTACATAAACGTCATACAGGTCGGGACATGGCCCCGCCATACTAATTAGTACATGTCCTAATCTTACTGACCACATAAGCAACTCCGGAGCAAATGGAGCGCACCATCACCTTCCGCTGAGCTGATAGCCTACTTGGAGGACTCTCGACCTGTTTATCAGGACATGCGGGCATGAAACGCAACGTCCCCAGGCAAAAGGGACGTCAGTACGAATAATGTACCCAGTATGTAAGGCACACAAATAAGTACATAACGGACATGGAAGAAATATAGAGTAAATGACTCAACCTGTAAGTCTGGATAACTCTGTAATTCATGAAATAATTATAGTGTCATGCATATGCGTATGAATGTCATGTCGTGCATAGGTTCATGTTTCATAACATCATCAGGCCTCTGAGGGCATCCCATCATATCATATCATATCGTCCACTGTGGGCAAAATCATCAACGTATACCAGTTGATCAGGTGGTGGTGCGTATATAATGCCATAACCTTTCCCATATCCCATACACACACACACACATATATATATATACGCGTATATAACGCCGTCTGAGTCATGGGTCAATGTACATGTATAAATGCATGAAATGCATATGGAATACATTAATAAAATCTCTCGGTACGTCATAAGGCCATTATGCCTCTGATTAATATCATGAAATAAACTTTACCAACATACGTATTTTCGAGACCCATGAATAGAAGATAATAATAATTCACATGGGGAATCAAGAATATAGACACCCCTAGTATTTTTATGAATAGAGTAATTTATGGAAACCATGAGTTTGCTCGTTTCTTTCATATAATTTGGATCATGCCAAAAAGAAGAAAGGGATAGCCTTAAAATACCCGGAGTAAGAAAAACTCGTGTGTATCTTTGCTGGAGAGACAATATTTTTCCAAAACAATTTTCTTATCAGATCAATATCACATATCTCTTGCCTTTTCTTTTGTCCTCTTTATATGCGACACATTTCTAGTAAACTATCACAATTCTAAAATTAGCAGTTACGGTTCTTTCCGCGAACTTCATCCTCGACCATTATAAGAATCCCGACTATGTGCTTCGCCATTTTCTGAGCGACCTCAATTGATCTTTCCTCAATATTTTCTCACTCTAAATGTTCCGTAGTAGATTTCGAGCTATACACTAATAAACAAAAGGAAGGAGCAAAGAAAGAGATAAGAAGAAAACGTCAAATAAGGCAAGGAATTCACCTAACATTTGTCCTCTTTTCAAAGTTAAAATGAACAACACTATCCTAAAACTCAACATTGCAAAGTATTGAACAGAACGATTAGTATATTGGGGACAAACAAATTGAATGTTGTTTCGTGTTGGATTATTAATACTTTCAATATCGATTCTCGGTAGTATGTCCCAATGTATTATAGACTGAATACATACAGATACACTTAAAATTGATACGATTATTCATTTAGACACCTAAACTAAATAGTGTTCCTATTGAACACTTATATTATTCGAAACTTATTCCAATTAAGCATTTATTGTTAAGTTGACACATAAAGTGAGTTTCACCCAATATAGGCGCGTGAAGACCCCCAAAAAACAGATTTTTTTTATTTCTTTTTTATTTCCTTCTTCTTCTTCTTCTTCTTCTTCTTTCTCTCCACCACCATTTCCACCATTCCCTCCTCCACTTTCACCATTGTTGTGCCTCCACCATTGATTTATTTCATTCTTCTTCTTCTTCTTTTTCTTTCTCTCCACCACCAGCCGCCGTCAAGCTCCCCCCTCCTCACCACAAAATCCTCCGCCACCCTCCTCTCTAACTCCCATGGTCGAACCCTTCTTTTTCACCCCACTCATCTCCAGTCGTCACCCTTCTACAGGAGCAGCCCCCCATTGATTAAAATTGAAATGAGTCCGAGTTCTTCATTTCAAATCGAAACACCATTAATGGGGTATTTAAAAAGCTTGAAGGTTTAAAATGGGTTACTTAATTTGATGAAAGTTTGAGAAACTAATATTGGGGTTGTCTTCGGGTCGTCATGAGGAATCTTTAGCTGAAGTTATAACAAATTTGGAGGAGTTCCTCTTAAAAATTTGGACCAAAATCGTGTTTGGAACAAGAACACACATGAAAATAGTGAAGAACACTATAGTTTTTCCTTTTTTTTTTTACTCAAAATAATATATTTCCTTTTTTTATTCGTCATTCGCCACGTCAGCAGCGAGTGCATTGCACAAACTTTGTAAGTTTGGCTGATTGTCAAAAAAATGCTTAATTGAAATAGGTTTCGGGCAGTATAAGTGCTCAATAGGAACATCCTTAAGTTCGGGTGTCTAAATAAAAAATCGTGCCAACTTTAACTGTCTCCTTATGTATTCAGCCGGTATTATATGTGCACATTAAGTTTTTCATAAAACAAATACATCGTTAACAATCGACATCAATTTTAATTATCTGATTAGTTGGTTAGAAATACAAACTAATAAATATGAACAAGATTGATCTATATTACAAAATTTAATTTCACATCCGAATGTAATGACTAGTGATTGTTCTAATCGTACTGAAGATTGACCTCTTGCAATTTTCCGTCCGAATTTTGAGTTGTGTTTCCATATACTAAATGCTACAAAATTCAACCGTTAAAGTGATTTTGGTTGTATCTATAATAATTTTCTTTTTCAATTAATACTTACTATATTTTACCTGATTTGTATAGATTATTATTTATTAATTAACATGTTGTACCACATTCACAACTTTCCTAAATAAATAAATCAACAATAAACAGAGCCTTATTTAATTAATTAAAGATTGGTCCGTTATGGCAGGCGGATTAAAATACATAACAAGTGTTCACCAATCTATCCATACATTTCACTCCACGTTACGTATATTCATTACTTTCGCTGTCGGGCCCACACAACTCTGCACCACCCAATGCTCATTTTTCAGCCCCTTCTAAATTATCGTTTTAAATTCAGCCACCCATTATCTTCCCTCTCCCGCCGACACAGCTGCCTTTGCTGCCGCCGGCTTCCGGTTGTCGAACCCTCGGAAGCTTTATATGCATCTTTTGACGTATTTTATTAATTGAATTGAAGCTAAAACAAAGATTAAAAGATGTCGTTAATTCGAAGAAGAAAAGCACCTGAAAATGAAATTACATCAGATGCGGAGCCAAAGCCTGATGCAGAAGAAGACGATAAGAAAAGTAAGAAGAATATAAAAACAGGAAACAGGCAGAAATGGTCGTGCATCGACAGTTGCTGTTGGTTTATAGGATGTATATGCTGCGTGTGGTGGATGCTGCTGTTTTTATACAATGCTATGCCGGCGTCGTTCCCGCAGTACGTGACGGAGGCGATAACGGGGCCGTTACCTGATCCACCAGGCGTTAAATTGCAGAAGGAAGGATTAAAGGCTAAGCATCCTGTGGTTTTTATTCCCGGAATCGTCACGTGCGGCCTTGAACTCTGGGAAGGACATCAGTGTGCTGAAGGATTGTTCCGGAAGCGTCTTTGGGGCGGTACCTTTGGAGAAGTGTACAAAAGGTATTTGTGTGCCTCTTCCTGTCGACGCACTAAGGCTGTAACTTTATTTATTTTTGGTATAATCTGGTCATTTATTAGGCAAGTAAGTTAAATCTCTTGATAAGTATTACTTCCTTGTAACAATTTATGTGCCTTTATTTGACTGAGCGCCGAAGAAAGACATTTGAAAATTGTGGTCTAAAACAAAGTATAAACATTTATGATACTATAAATCATCTCAATAAGAAGTTTAAAGTGAGTTGTTTCTAAATATGAAAGTGTATTTTTCTTAAAAAGCAAAGCGTGCCGCATAAAAGAGGAGGGAGAAAGTAATTGACAATCTGCTATCACATATTAAAATTCAATGATAAATGATTATGCAAAAGAACTATACCCCGTCAGTGTATATAACTTAAATCCGGAAGATAATAACATACTGAATTAGAGTTTCAGCTGGATTTTGAGACTAATTAATTTTTATTCTAATAATGAGAGGATGATTTTGAGACTAATTAATTTTTATTCTAATAATGAGAGGATTTACACACTGATTTTATCTCTTGAGATACTCTTCTTTCAGCTGAATATTACTAATAATGAATAAGGAAACTGTTTGACATTGAAAAGCTTCTAGTTTTATGTTGTCACATGAGCGGATTTTTTTGTGTGTGTGTGTGGGGTGGGGGGTGGGGGGGGGGGTTGCATGGGTTCATCCTATGAACCAACAGTAAGAAGTATATGCATCCTACGAACAATAGCAACTGTCGTGTGTTTACTTTGTATTGTTTGAATCCCTTAGTGAAAATCCTGAAAGTTTACTAGTACAGTTTATTTAATTTGATGTACCTTAGTGCATCTTCTTTCTGGTGTTAGTTTATAAAGTAATTATCGTTGTTTATTAATACAAAGCTGAAGAAAGGATATACTTCTGGCATCAGTGAAATCTCCAAAAAACGATTTTTTAGCCATCAGCTGAAATAGTTAAAAAATAGTCTGTCTTTCAGGATGGAACATCTGTGGCATTGAATTCACTTCAATTTCAGTCAAAGAGACTAATATCTAGCAACAAGCTTTTTAGTTTGAAAAAACTACTAGGGAATTTACCACCACCACAGTTAATTTTGGCTGTTGAAATTTTGCTCTCCAGGAATTGTAAGCTACACAGTGTAATACATCTTTCAGTTAGGCAGTGGTACTTTCTGATTTAGTAAGAGACTCCTGTTTAGGAGTGAAAGGATCTCATATTTTCTTTCTAATCTTGTGTTTTCTCCACTTCAAAACATGGTTCTTAACCTCTAACTTTTTCTTTTGATAAGATATGGAGTGGTAATAAAGGAAGAACAAAACAGAAAACAACCTTTTAACCTCTAGCTCACCCCTTAAGATTTAAATATCTGTAACCTTTGCTAGCATGTTCTTTCACTTCTTATTTTTTATGTTTCTTTGCAGACCGCTGTGCTGGGTGGACCATATGACACTAGATAATGAAACTGGGATGGATCCTCCTGGTATTAGAGTTAGGCCAGTTAGTGGACTTGTTGCTGCAGATTACTTTGCTCCGGGATACTTTGTCTGGGCAGTTTTGATTGCTAATTTGGCCCGAATAGGATACGAGGAGAAAACAATGTATATGGCTGCGTATGATTGGAGGCTTTCATTTCAGAACACCGAGGTACTAATGTCTCCTTATGTGGTTTCGTCTATGTTTGTATTTGATGAAATCACGTTAAAAGCTGTTTCGTTGATCATTTTTAAAATTTTATAACTGTGATGCTCAATTTACTTCAACAGGTGCGTGACCAGACCCTGAGCCGGATAAAAAGCAATATAGAACTGATAGTTGCAACTAATGGGGGCAAGAAGGCAGTAATTATTCCACATTCCATGGGGGTTGTATACTTCTTGCATTTTATGAAGTGGGTGGAGGCACCAGCTCCAATGGGTGGTGGCGGTGGGCCCGATTGGTGCGCCAAGCATATTAAAGCAGTGATGAATATTGGTGGGCCATTGCTAGGTGTTCCAAAATCTATTGCTGGGCTTTTCTCAGCTGAAGCACGGGACGTTGCTGTTGCCAGGTAAAGTTGGTCTTGGTGAATCTTTCTTCGCCAGCCAGTTAAAAGGAAGGGTGCAAATTACGTAGAGCTAAATCCTTTTATTTGGTTATCGAAACTAATTTGTGACCCATGCAGCCCGTGAAATTATCCTTTTCTTTTGTTTTTTTCGGGTTATGCTCTGAAAACTTCGAGCATCTCCAAAATGTAAACCGATATCCTGAAAGCTTTCTATTTAATGCACTTTTAAGCATTGAACCATTAAAAACTACGTAAAAATTGAGTTCCATATTAGTATAACTCATCTTGGAGTAGGCAGCAAAGTGAAAAACAAATTGCTATAGTGCCTTAAACACCTATAAACCAAGCAACACCAAACAAACATATTACTCCATAATGTCCTCACTCGTACTCATCTTCTTCATCGTCCCTTTGTTATCATTCAATTCAGCACCAGCATCCTCATAGTCCTTTTCTGGAGCAGCAAGGTCTTTAAGTTTGGCTTGCATGTAATGTATTTTTTCTTCTTTCTTTTGTAATTCGCCTCAATTTCAGGGCTATAGCCCCAGGTGTTCTGGATAAGGATTTATTCCATTTTCAAACATTAGAGCACATAATGAAGATGACACGAACATGGGACTCAACCATGTCAATGATACCAAGAGGAGGGGACACGATCTGGGGCGATCTTGATTGGTCACCCGAGGAAGGCTATTCTCCTTGCAAAAGTAAGTCTAAAGACGATGCTGCTCAGATTTCAGGCCATCACGAGAATCGAACTACAGATTCTAATGCAAAATATTACAGTTATGGAAGGATGATATCCTTTGGAAAGGATGCAGCAAAGGCAGATTCATCAGACCTCAAGAGGGTTGACTTTAGGGTAATGTTAATCAGAAACCAAATCCTCTCATTGTTTCTCTCGTATGTGCTATTTTCCTCTATTTGTTTCAACTTTCGACATTGATTTCATTGGTGGTGGACGGTGGGTGCCGGTGATTCTGAATAACCAGACTTCTACTATCAGAAATGCTAAAGGCGTGGGGTGGATCTAGTGAATAAGCTATGGGTTCATTTGAACCCAGTAGCTTTAGCTTAGGCCTTTTGGTATGTGTTAAAGAAACCGCTAAGTATAAAATAACATATTTCTTTTTTTAGATTGATATAAACAGTAGATTTCGAACCCCAATAAATATCGGATGTGGTAGAATTGTGAATCTGAACCCATAAAGTTCAAATTCTAGATCCGCCTCTGCTAGAGGCAAAAAAAAAAAAACCAGAAATAAAACTATCTACAAATTAGTTAGCACTTTGATTTGAAGTTCTTGTTCTGATTCCAGTTCTTTTACTTATGTTTTTATGCTATAGGCAAGCATTCGTTAGGCCAAGCAGGGTATGAGTATGACCAGCCTTGCTAAAAACTGCTGCTTTTGGGGAACTACCAAAGAATGAATTGGGTACCTGGTAACATGGTTGCATGTTTAAGAGCCAATCCAATGTGCTTGGTGAGATGTCAGTGTAAAATAATGGAAATAAATGAAGTCCTTATAAAAAATAAAAAAATATATAATGGAAACAAATGATGTCTAACCATATATTACAAGTGGATGATGCCTTTGTATATCAAATTTTTCTAGACATCCTTAATTATTGCATTCCCTTTTTTTGACAAGTACTAGGTGAGGACTTATCGACAAAAAAGAAAGAAATATGATAAAGCACTACATGAAGCATTCCTTAAACACTTGCTATCTCAGCAAAATAATCTGTTCAAAGTTTCCTTTTTGAAAAAAGAAAAAATCTCCCCTGCCGAAGAAAATGACAAAGGTGGTTACAGTTAAGGTCATATTCAATGTCCTGCTGAAAAATATTTCTTTTACTTGCAAATAATACTGCAAGCTTGTCACTTGTCCCTTTTTTTTTTTAATGAGGCACTCCATTTGTTATGCCAATTCATCTGAATTCATTATGCTCCAAATAGACTATAAGAGTCAAGTTCTTTTTATGTGTTTGCTGAAAATCTGCTGAGCAGAAGCAGAACTAGACAAGCAAAGCATCATAACTGCCAGGGAAAAGCAATGGAAAAATAGAACCATGTTCTCTCAAATATCTCAAATTTGAAAACCACATTGGCTATGACGTACAATGTGCCTCTTATAGAGCGAAGAAATGCCTATTTCCTTACTTTTTCTTTTAATTAATATTCCTATTTAACATCCTTATGTCAGCAGCAGCACATGTCGAATGTGCATCAATCAAGTTTTTGCATGGGATTGAACTGAATAACATTAAAAATGAATGATCAATGATGTCTCAGTGTCCTTCCATATAATGGGTGTCTTTTCTTCCTATTTATGCTAATTTAAATCATCTTCTGTCTGTCAAGTTATGTCTTAATTTTTTGTGCTTTCAGGCTCTGCTAAATAATATT
The DNA here is from genome assembly GCA_005239495.1 of Nicotiana undulata. Classification (NCBI taxonomy): domain Eukaryota; kingdom Viridiplantae; phylum Streptophyta; class Magnoliopsida; order Solanales; family Solanaceae; genus Nicotiana; species Nicotiana undulata. Next base: position 65,434 of record MDKH01149226.1, read on the forward strand.
TTCTCTCCCGCTTGCTTCCTGATGCCTGGAACTAACTAGCGTTTATTTTCATGCAGGGTGCTGTAAAGGGCAGTAATGTTGCAAATAACACCTGTGATGTGTGGAACGAGTACCATGACATGGGTGTTAGTGGTGCTAAAGCAGTGGAAGAGTACAAGGTTTATACAGCTGGAGAGATTTTGGATTTGCTCAACTTTGTTGCCCCAAAGATGATGGCCCGTGGTAGTGCTCACTATTCATATGGGATAGCTGATGATTTGGATGATCCTAAGTATTCACACTACAAATACTGGTCAAATCCATTGGAAACAAAGTAAGAGTACTCATTTTTTCTTGGTGTCCTATAATGTAGTTTTTACTTGAATCCTTTCAGATAAGATGAAAAAGTGATCTTTAACTCTATAGGTTGAAGTTCAAAAATCAAAACCAAGCCTTTAGAGTTGGAGTCTTGACTATCTTACTTCTTAAAAAAAAAACTCAAAATTCTTTAACAGTTTCCAGTCAATAGTTTTCACTTGGACAAGAATTTTTGGTATGCTAGATCATTGTCTGTTTCTCTGACAGTAGGTCCATCTCTGACAGATCGAGGGGGCACTGATTAACTGTTGGCTGTATGCCAGCTTTCTGTATTCTTCAGCCACATGTGTATGTCTTTTGTTGAACTTAAAAGTATTTAAGAACGGTTACGTCCTTTCTTGCCCTTTTTTGAACAGGAAAAAGTTAAGATCCTTTAGATACTTTGTTCTTGTGGCTCATAGGAATTGTATGAACTATCATTTTAGATTCTCTTCTCAAGTCCACTTTTCTTTTTTCCCCTTTCAGAGTTCTCGGAAAGTTTAGTCAAATTTGAAAGTCCGAAAGGATGCTTCCTAAAATTTGCTGCAGCTTCTTTAAATAAAATTAGTCTTAATTATTTTGTTCTCAGTTGCGTTTTTGTTTCTATTTGATCTGTTCTGCAGGTTACCAGATGCACCTGACATGGAGATCTATTCAACGTATGGAGTCGGCATTCAAACTGAAAGAGCATATGTTTACAGACGGATGCCAACAGCAGGATGCAATATTCCATTCCAGATTGATGCTTCAGTTGATGAAGAGGATGAAGATAGCTGCTTGAAATCTGGTGTTTACACAGTAGATGGTGATGAAACTGTGCCTGCGTTAAGCGCAGGATTCATGTGTGCAAAAGGATGGCGTGGAAGAACTAGATTTAATCCCTCTGGTATCAAAACTTATGTAAGGGAGTATTATCATGCTCCTCCCGCAAACCTTCTTGAGGGTCGTGGTACACAGAGTGGTGCCCACGTTGATATAATGGGTAATTTTGCTTTGATAGAGGATATAATGAGAGTTGCTGCTGGTGGTACAGGTGCAGACTTGGGAGGTGATCAAGTTTACTCAGATATCTTTAAGTGGTCTGAGAAGATCAAATTGCGTTTGTGACTCATTGTTGTGATCATCTGTCGCTGCTCGACTATAGTTTCATCGTGTCAACATACCAGCTTCACGTCTTATTCATAAATTTACATCCCCTTTTCACTGGATGCCATTCAAATATTTAGAACTAAACAGTTATTTTTTCAGATACAGTGCAGGTTTTGATGCTTCTGGTGGTGTATATTGTAACAATAGCAGCTCATCTCGTTATACAATAACAGAGAACAAGATGGTGTGCAGTAGGTATTTATTTGATGCTGTACCATTAAAGTCTTTCGATTGGTAATCTGTTGTAAGTTATGGACTTTAAGATGTTGATAGTATTCAAATGGTTGCTTAGTCAAAGAGCAACGGAGGGAACTTGATGTGTTTTAGATATTATACAAAAGTCAAAGTACCATACAGCATATTATGGGTTGGAATTGGTGGATTACAGATTTTACTGTTTAACTATGTGTGTTTAAAGCCTCATTTGTTTGCACTTAATGAGGATCTGGATCTGAATGAATCAGATCTTAGCCCATTAAGTGTATTTGTTTTTTTATCTATATCTATCTATCTATATCTATATATATATTTATTATAAAAGCACGAATAGATATAAAATTATAATATCACCTATATTAGAAACATTGGTAGAAAATTTCTACGAGCATATAAAGAGATTTGTCATATTTTATGTACAAGCAATAAATGTTCCTAATTTTGTTATTTATCACAATCAGTTTGTACATGTATAACTGTAGAAGACTTAAAACTTCATTTCTCGTCTCAAGTTTATTAGTCAAGAACTCCTTCATACTCATTCTAATCAAATAATTTAGTTTCTACTGAGCAAGTGCTCTTTAAACTCTAAGAAATCAACCCATTCAGACCAAAATAAAAGTAAGACAAAAGTTTTCTCCAAGCTATAATTATAACCTCAATTTATAATCTAACCATGATTAGCACAAAAACCTAACACACTTGGCTTAGTCATCTATGCACTACCGAATTTTATAAGAAAAGAATTAACATGATAATATTTCACTTCAATAAAACTTATTTATAAAAATTGAGATCAAAACACCACAAGAATATATCCACACTACTTTTAATTTTTTGGCGTTATGCTAATTATTAGGGTTAGTCTTTCCTTTGATCTTCTTATTCCGTATAAATCATAATGGACATATACATTTTCAAGCATGCGTTTATCTCCAAAATTAAATTTTCACTATAGATGATGAAGGATATCCTCTTCAATATATCAGGATATAATGAACGTACGCTTGTGTATTGCAATGACAATAAATAAAATACATAACCAAGTAATTTTAAATGTTGGACTATATTTGATGCAACATTTTCTAATACAGTAACTATTATATGTAACATATCGATATTGACAATAAGAGTTCTAATCATAACAAAACAACCAATATATTATAAGGGATCAAACACCAAATATCATATATAAAGTCATAAAGAGTATTGGCTATGATATGATTATATCTCTTTTTTCTACAAATACATATATCATTCAGAGATTCAGATAATAATGTTGAATTTTTTTCAATTCAAGTATTATGTAAGTATAATAACATTTCAAAAGTATGAATATCAAACTTTTTTGTGATTGAATATCAACGTGCAATCATTATGCACATTCATAGAAACTAGATATTAAACTAGATAAAAGCACGAATGTTAAAACATTAAATATTACCCGACGAAAATATCCTCAAAATATTGACCGACTTTTATATCCTTTAAAAGAAATATAATCTCTTGAGAATATAATTACATGTTGGATAAAATAGTAATTAAACTTGGCCGAATATTAAATAATGGAATTCTAAGCACAACCAGGTTCCTACTTTTTAGTTATTCGTCCTAGCTAAATCCTTAGTTTCCTACTTTTTAGTTATTGAAGTAAACTTTTGAAAGAATTATAAAAGAGTAATTGTATTTATTTTGGCGTAATCTTAATTTATATCAAAGCGTTTCATTGGCATATTGCATTCTCATACATATCGCTTGAACATGTAAAATTTCTGTAATTTTTCTTTCCTTTTTTTTTAATTATAGGATTAATTAGATATGCGTAAGATGCTTATCCACTTATATACAAATTGCATAACATGCAGCAGTTTTAGTTTCGTTTTATTTCCCTCTTGTAATGCTAATTAATTAGAAAGTAAAATTTTCAACCGATTAGTGTTGTAGATAATCTTATTAAATTTTTTTAATCTTTGCTTGAATAACAATGATCTTAGGTAACTTTTTAATTTTTCACTTTTTATCTCACAATGAGTTGCGTCGTATAGTATGATAGATTTAAAATTGCACGATAATCATGAGTAGTTTTAGAATTTGATTGTTTGCATCATACAATGTGCATAATTAATTAGTGATGATATTCTTTTGACGATAAATCTACTAAATTTAGAGGATATTTTGGTAAAAGAAATAAAAGTAGATCTCTAAATAGATTTTACTCCAAATTTGGTGTTTCTCTCTTTCTAACCATGGCATTCATGACAAATACTCGATAGATTTCTCTAAGCAATTACGAGTTGTTACTACAACCTTCTCTTTATGCCTTATATTTTGCGTGTAATATTATACCTCTACGTTAACTTTAAATGCACTTTTTTTAATAAACTCAATTAGCATTCCACAGTCTGGCAGTTTATTTGGTTCATGGGGAGTATTAGTTGTGTCTTGTAGCCGAGTTTTTGTTGAAATTGGTTAGTTAAGCTTAAGAAAAAATCAACTATGGTTCAAATCAGCTATTTGGTTTCTTAATTTTGATGAAAAAAATTATTTTTTTCCTTTATGTCTGATTTACTGTACTAGAAAAGACTAAGAACATATAGGTACTCAATAATTCTTTGGATGTGATCAAGCCGTCAAAGTTCAGGTAGTGCTCTATATATACATACTACAAACAAGACTACTGTAGTTTTGTGCTTTGTATGCTAAATATATTCATATATGCTTTCTGTTAACAATTGTTGATGTTGAAAAGATTCATATAAGCGTATGGAACTTCACAGCATGCCGAATAAGCAAGGTATTTCACAGACAACATAAGTCTTGGTTGTACATTTTTTTCATATGAGTAACTAAAGACTAATAGTGATAAGAAAATAATTAACTTAAAGTAGCATATTTAATGTCATCAGTTACATGAGATTAACAATATTCTTGTAAAAATTATATTCACATATCTTATGTTAACTTTTAGATGTGCTTATGGTTATACGTGCAAGACACGTACATAGAGATTAATACTATTTACTAAAATTACATAAAATTAGAAATATAAGACTTAAATATTTACTAAAAATAAATTGTATGTAAAGATATAACAAGGTGCAATTGATAGAGTGCATGACTCAAAACTACACAAAAGATGAAATCGGCCTCATTATCACTGGGAATTTAGAATTTTGGAATATGAAAGTCTGTAATAATTGCTATGGATCTTAAATATGTCGTTCAGATATGCACCATAATGCTATATAATCGATTTTTTCAACTCAATAAAAGACTTTAATCCCCTTGATAATGTTGTCTGTTTGGTCAAATTCTTAAAATTTATTTCTTTTTCTTCGGGTTATTTATAATTTTTGTAGTATTTTTTATTGATTAAAAAAAAGATAGTTTGTATTTTGGTTGAGAAAAAATTAAATAAAGTTATTTTGTCACAGACTCAGTTTGTGTTTTCTATGATAAACTTAATTGTATATATTTTTCAAAAGGATTTTAAAAAAAAATCTTAAATCCTGCAGAGTTACGTGTTCTAAGTTAAAAAAAAACACGTTAACTTGTGAAATTTCAGTAATGAAATTATAAAGCTGGAACAAAACTTAAGTTGAAAATATTAGTTAAGATGATTGTTCTTTATTTGTGGAGTTAGCTAAATATGATCGACAACCAACATTTTAGGAACTCATATTTTTTTAACTTTTATTTTATTACTCAAACATAATTGGTTAATATAGTATTTAAGTATTTTTCAAAAATATATGCTTATATATATTTATAAGAGAGGGTGTGCGTTCAGACCTTTTGATTTTGTCTTAATTCCGTTCAGAGGTTAAAAATACCGAAAATACACGCCTCTTTTTTCGGTGCTTTTCTCTCTCTTGACATCAGGCTATTTCTTCTAAACCCAAAACAAATTTCATCCTTCACACGTCTCTCTCAAGGATCAAGCAGCCGCTGAATTGTTTCTGGGTAAGATTTTGAAAATATATTCTTGGAATTCTCCATCTTGTTTATATATATATATATTTCAAGATGAGAAAAGGATTATTAATATCCTCCGTTATACTTTTGTTCCACCCTTACGCGGACTGATATTTTGCTGAGGTGGACGCCATGCCATGTCATCATCCCAACCCCAATTTACCCTCTCACCTACTTCTTGTTGTTCCACATCCTTCTCCTCCCTCACCCAATTACCACTGCCATATTTTCCTTTTTCTCTTTTTGAATTCAAAAAGAAGTCACAAAGACCACTACCTTATTTTCATAGCTCCATGGCTGCTGCCACATCTCCATTCTAAATTGCGGTATCACACGTTAATTTTGAACATTTGACGTCTATCAAATTGAAGGAAAAAAAATGCCAGCCACCGTTCTCTTACTCTATTAGGCGAAATCTTTTAGCTATTAGCAAATTATCCATTGGAATACCATATTAAGAACCATTAAACTAGAACTAGATCCGACTATTACAAAAAGTTTCATATACTAACATATAATAATTGAATGCAAATCATAAATAGTAAAAAGCTAAAACCTTTCATACATGGCTATAGTCACAGCCAAACCATGGATAAAAAAGTAAAATCATAGTACCACTATACCTATGGCTTCGGTCATACTGAAAAACTATGATCAGACGCAGAATTCGCCATTAAAAACAAGAAGAATATCTTGCACAAATTAGTATAAGTTGACATGAAAAATCAAATGTCCGTAAGAATCAGCAGAAATTAGTAATTAATCAACAAATCTCACTTTTTTATTCAAAAATATTTATTTTTGGTTGACGGTTGGGTGAAGGTGGAGATAGTGGTGGAAGAAGAGAGCGTGGAGGGAGGGGTAAAATGGAGTTGGAATGGCGGGATGGCATGCCGGGTGGCGTCCACCTCAGTTAAATGTCAGTCCACGTGGAATGATGGTGGCCATAGTGGAGGGCCCTAACGGAGGAGGGGTATTTTTGCACCACTTTTGTAACGTCAGGGATAAGGGTGGGCCAAAAGTATAACGCATGGTATAACTGTTCCTTTTTGGATAGTACGAGGATATATTTGACCCTTATCCGATATATATATATATACACATACGTAGTCAGATATTGAAAAACAAACAATCTTAATCATTCAGTCTTCAGATCTGCATACCACATCTTAATATTCAGACGTGCATTCAGATTCAGACGTCTTAATCTTAAAAAAACAAATGAGGCCTAAGTAGGGTTGTGCATGGATCGGATCAGATTTAGCATATTTTGGATTGAAATTTCGGATTTCGGGTTCTACAAAATGCAGCCTGAATCCAATCCGAATTAATATTGGATCAGATCTGATTTTAAAGTTTGAATCAGATAATTAATTCGGATTTTCGAATCGGGTTATACGTATTATTAAGGCTATTGCTAATCTAATTGGCTAATGCATCTGCCTTATCTGCTTCTTCTGTGTTCTGTGCTAATACAAACATCTCTTTGTTTTTCATTCATTTTATCAGCATTACATCTTTAAGAGAATATTTCTCTGGTGGTTCGAGTTGTTATGCCTCTAAGTTCTAAAATTCATACTTATATTTTCTTTATGTTTTTGCAATTATGAGGGTACTATGGTGCAAATGTAAGCTAAATCCACTAATTGTAAATAACTTGGAGGAAGATGTAAAGGAAGTATTGGCTATCTGAAATTAAAGATTTACACATATCCTAATAATTTCGGATCGGACCGGATTTAAAATTATAAGTATCAATCTGAATCCGATCCGAATATTCGAAATTTTAATAAACATAATCCGAAATGAAATAGATCAATTCGGATTTCGAATATCCGAGCCAAATGCACGACCCTAATTTTAAGTCTTCAAAACTTCAATAAGTGGATTAGTATTGTACTTTATTTGGGAGTGTGCATAATTAAAATTTAGTTTGTCAGGAAAAAAAAATGAAAAAACGAAGAATGAAGCTGTCAAATAAATGGGATCTTTGTATTCATTTGGTTTCGGCCAATAGCCATCTTCATTAATGGCAAGACATAAAAAAAGTTACTATTACAAAAAGTAAATAATAATAATAATAATAATAATAATAAAAATTATATTTTCTAATTGCAACTAGAAATAGAGAACATAACGAATCTAAAATACGCGTTTTATCACAATATATAAAAATAATTCTCATGTCTGATATTAAAACTACAATTGTCAAGTCAATGAGAGCTCAAGCTAGTAGTTGCATATATTCAATAGTTTGTCAATCTCTTAACAGAAAAAGAAAACTGTCAATCACATTCTCCAGAACCAGTAAATACGCGAGTCTGGAATCAAAATGTTATATTTTTTGACGAAAAGAATATTAATGAGTGTAAAAACAAAAAAGGTTACCAAACTATGTATTTGTGCGTTATACCTTAACGATAATTTTTGCCGTTAAGTAGCATACAGAATTTGGGCGATATACTTCTCACGATTTGACTGCTCATGTATAGCGCAAAGATTTTGTACGCTATAGATATAGCGTTTTAATTTTGCGCGCTATACCCCTTTTTTGCCCCCACGAATAATAAATGACATAACAATAATTCAAATGTGTATAGCGCACAGAATTTGGGCGCTATACACCAAAAATTTCGGCCCCCCGGGCTAGCCATACCAAGAAAAGGCGAGACCAAGGAGAAAGTTCAAAAGAATCCAACCCTGAAAGTTTGATGATT
>ML284645.1:0-16221 GCA_005239495.1 Nicotiana undulata
GGACATTCCGTGCCGAGTGATTGTGAGGTTATGCACGAAGGGACATGCCGTGCCTTTTCTGTTCATTATCTGTTTGAGAAGCTATATTTCTGTCGTGTCTTTACGTCTCATTTATTACCTTGTACTACTGTGTTAGCATACTGTTACCTTATCTCCCCAGCATGTTCTCCCCGTATTTGTCTTACTTGCTTATTTCTGTTGTCATTTTTCCTGCTATTATATAAAATTGCACAGGTACATACGTAGTGTTGGTCCTAGCCTCGTCACTACTTCGCCGAGGTTAGGATCGACACTTACTCAGTACATGGGGTCGGTTGTACTGATGCTACACCTGCACTTCTTTATGTTGTGCAGACTACGCAGCCGGACCCGGAGATCACTGACGATCGGAGCATCTCATTCAGTCACACAGGAGACTCGAGGTAGACCCGCAGACGTTCGTGGGCCTTGANTACTTCGCCGAGGTTAGGCTCGACACTTACTCAGTACATGGGGTCGGTTGTACTGATGCTACACCTGCACTTCTTTATGTTGTGCAGACTACGCAGCCGGACCCGGAGATCACTGACGATCGGAGCATCTCATTCAGTCACATAGGAGACTCGAGGTAGACTTGCAGATGTTCGTGGGCCTTGACGTCACCTTCTACTTTCCACTTTCAGCTCTGTCTTACTTTGTATTTCAAAGATAGTCTTATGTATTTATTTCAGACCTTTTGTTTGTAGTAATCTCATAGATAGTCCGTGAGTATGTGACACCAGTTCTGGGAGTTGTTTATGGGTTTCATTTCGAAAGTGCTATGTTGTATTTTAGTTATCCTGTTCGTATTCGTTGTTAATGAGTTTTATTCAGTTCAAACGTTGGCTTGTCTAGCGGGTTCAACGTTAAACGCAGTCATGGCCCAAAGGTGGGATTTCGGGTCGTGACAAATATTGGTGAATCAGATATGATCTGCAGAGTTGGAGTCTGGAGTGACTCGGGTAATGGAAACTCTTCGATACAGGTTGTAGTGTACATTATGGGTAGATGTGTTTATTGAATGAGTGAGTTGTAATTGTAAAAGGTGTAGTGGGTGCAATGTATGAATTTACTTGTTATTTCAAGTGTGTAGATTACTTCCTAGTATGTTGGTGTGCAAATGGGGCCAGGTCGTTCTGTTTGCTTGATCAGGGTAATTTAGATTTGCGTAGAGGGGATGATTCTCGAGAATGGTTTTGAAGGATTAAAGGTTAGATGTAACAATTGGGAATCTTCAGGATGTGTATTTGTCTAGAAACTGAGGTCTAAATTGGAGGGTGTCGATACTTGTCACATTTCCACATTATCATGGATTCTACATTTCAGTATTTTGAAAGTGAAGTTAATGGATTTATATTCGCAAGAAGTCTCTGCACGGTAAGTATTTTAAATGTGGTACTTTTGGGGATATCTGAGAGAGTATTCAGTGGCTACGAGCCTTAGGCGGTACGGTCTTATGCTAGGGTCTCGTGTGGTGATACTAGGTTGAAAATTGCGGTATTATTGCAAGGAGAAGTATCAATTCGAAGGTAAGTCAGAAGGAACTTGGACAAATAGGGCAGCTTGATAATAGGTCAGATCGACATGGTAGGGGATAGGATTAGTTCTTTGGGGTGCTTATGAGGCAATGTGTTTTACATGTGTTTCTTATCAATTCTCTTGGGTTTGGTGACCTGCGTAGCTTGGTTGAGTTAGGAGGATTCAGCCCTGACGGTTTGGTGTTGTACAACTGGGAATCAAACAGTTCTGGATGGTTTCTACTACGGTTAGAGATGTATATTTTCTACTGGCGTGAGGAGCATATGATGTATAGTGATTTTGTTTCTAGATGGAATCAAATGTAAAGTTCTTGGCTAGTTGGGTACGTAGTTGCTTGTGACTCATAATGGGTTATGAAGTTCCCATATTTATCATAGGATATCATGGTGTATGCGGTACGTTATGTAGAGTTGAGATTTGCACGTGTGAGGTCACAATTCAATTCTGGGAGGAATTAAAATTCTTAGGCAGCATTGGCAGTTTCAGATGACTAAGTAAATGATATATATTGGGTGGCTTGATGAGGGTATACATTTCAGAAAGGGGCAATGTGTGGAGTTGAGGGTGCTTCATTGGTATTGCGATGCTCTTTTGTTGGATCGACTACTGATATTCAAGGTGTCTTAGTGGCACGAAAGAACTATAGGGGTATCCCTCGTAGAATAATTGAGCATTAGGGGTGTGTTATATATTCGATCGGTGGATTCGGGATCAGATATGGTGATTCGCACGCTTCATGGACTTCGAGACTGATAGTTCTCACAAACAGATTATTTTGAAGTTGTGGATTGTGATGATGCGAGCACATCTATTCAGATGTTAGTATGTTCCATGATTCAGTGATTGTGAACTTTCGGAGAGTTATCTATCTGTCGCGGGTGACCAGAGTTGATTTAGAGTTCATTGGTAGGCCAGTATGGGCGTGTGTTCTGCACCGGGTCGGAATTGTTGACTCCCAGTTGCTATTGTTGAGGATGTACCATTCGATTGTCATTGAGTTTATACATATTCTGCAGTGATCTTTGAGTTACCCTTCGGTGTTGTGAGGAGTGGTTATTGTTGGTTATATAAATATGGTGCAAATTTATTTTGGCTTTATAGCGATATTTGATTAAGGTAAGTAATTGGGTATTGTGGGATTGAGACGTATTGCTTATGTTCTTTCTGATTCGTGTGGCATGGGATCGTCTGATTCCCCCGTGGTTATGGCAATGCATTTTTAGTACTGGATGTCAAATTTAACGTGGTTATTGATTTTGAGCAAGGTGGCTTGAAGTATTTCATGTGGACCAGCGTTTAGATGAGACCACGCATTGTAGCGAAGCTATTTGGAGGTATGATCCTCGATGTCAGATTCGTGTGTTTTGATTTTACGATGTCTGGCAGGCTCTTAGCATGGTGTTGTGATGGTAATTGTTAGTGGCAGGATAGTCCTCTCGTGTGAATCTTTTCTATGATTTGAGTTCGTGGGATGTTACTATTAAGTGGACGAGTTGCATAGGTTATGGTTTTGGATTATATTGATGCGTCATGTCATCAGAGTGGTCGTGTTGGACGAGAAGAGGCAATTGGGCCTAGAATGAATACTACCAGAGTTGACTACAACATGGTTGGAAGGATGAAATCGGAAGTTGGCTTAGAAATCTGCTATAGTTCTTACGTGCTTCTTTCCTTATCGGCAATATATGAAGGTGTTAAAGAGAGGCATTGCTTGATAAGAGGTTAGGTACAAATATTGGGTTGTTTTGAGTAGCTATTGTGATTATGAGTTATCGCTATAAGTGTGTGAGTCATGCAGTATATTAGGTGATTACATCTTGGGTTACGGATATGGCTTGATACAGCGTGTTCAGACTTATCCAGTTTATAGTTGTGGGATTTTGATCTTGTAATTATTTCAGAAGTGGAAATTTGGTTCTAAGGTTTATAGGTCAGGTTGGATTTCGAAATTTAATATGTATTGTGATATTGGACCTATATGGGATAGGGTGATGTGGGATCACCCCCGGGCATGTACATGGTAGGCTACACGACAATTTTGGTGGTCTTTGGAACAACTCTGGGCACGTTCGAGGACGAGCGCATGTTTAAATGGGGGAGAACGTGACGACTCGGACGGTCGTTCCGTGAGCTTAGCCCCGTTTTCTCTGTTTCAGCTTTATCATATGTTATTTAACCTGTGTATGATGTGTTGGGTCGATTGGTTCGGATTCGGAGTGGTCGTGGTGAGAATGGAGACACTTAGTCTCTTAAATTGGCTTTATAGTCGGAAAAGTCAACACGGAGTTGACTTATAGGTAAACGACGTCGGAATAAAGATTTTATGGCTCAGATAGTTTTGTTAGGTGATTTGGGACTTAGGAGTGTGTTCGGAATGTGGTTTTGAGGTCCGGAGTAGAATTAGGCTTGAATTAGCAAAATAGAATTTTTGGCAAATTCCGATCGGCAGTGGAAAATTAGCTATCGGGGTCGGAATGGATTTCTGTAAGTTGGAACAGATTTGTAGCATCATTTTGGATGTGTATGAAAATTTTCAGGTCATTCGGACGAGGTTTGGTTAGTTTCGGCATCGTTGGTGATTTTTAGAAAGTTTGAAATCCTTAGGCTTGAATCATGGGTTAATTGACGTTTCGATGTTATTTTTGGGTGTTCCGAGGGTTCGACTAAGTCCGGTTGATCATTTATGTCTTGTTTGTGCTTTTGGGTGAGGTCCCAAGGGCCTCGGGTTGAGTTCGGATGAGTATCGACATGATTTTTGCCATTTTGGAGTTGCTAGCGTGAAGTTTTCTGGTGTTTCCGCACCTTCGGATAGGGGACCGCAGGTGCGAGTCTGCAAAAGCGGACCAGGAGAAGTAGATGTGGATTTTGGTGGGCTGCTGATGGACCGAAGATGCGGAGTTTGGGCCGCACCTGCAGAGTCGCATGTGCGGTCGCAGGTGCGGGAATTGGTCCTTTAGGTGAAATGCGCAGGTGCGCACCAGGGACCGCAGGTGCGACAAATCGACAGTAGGTGCGGTCATCGCTGGGCAGCTCATATAAATAAGGCCCTTAGCGGATTTTAGTCATTCTTCCACCATTTTTACACGGATTTGAAGATTTTTGAAAGGTTTTGAAGAGGAAATTCGAGGGTTCTTCGTGGAGGTAAGACTTTTGGACTTAAAACTCATTTATATGTGATTATTTGACTGATTGGGGGTGAAAATTAGGGGAAAATCAGTGACAAAGTTGGGGGATTAGGGCGTGTAATTGGAGACTTTAAATTGGGGGTTTGAGGGGTCATTTGAAGTTCGATTTTTATGTTCTTGGTATGTATAAACTCGTGGGAGGATGAGGATTCTTTTGGCGTAAAATTATCGGATTCCAAGACGTGGGCCAGGGGGTCAGGTTTGGCCAATTTCGGGATTTTTGTTGAATTTGATAATTTGAGTGGGCTTCGTCCCTTAGCATATATTAATGATATAAATCTGATTTTTGGTAGATTTGGAGCAATCAGAGGCCGAATCTAGAGGCAAAGGCACTGTGGGCTAGGATTTTAGCCGGTTTGAGGTAAGTAACGTTTCCAAACTTGGTTCTGAGGTTTCGAAACCCAGAACTACTTGTTATGTGACTAGAATCGGTGACGCACATGCCAAGTGACGGGCGTGCGGGCGTGCGCCGTGATATTTGTGCCCTGGTTCATCCCATGGAACCGTTTAGTGATTATTGCCTGAAGATATATGTGCTTCTATCAATGTGAATAATGCGAACATCTTAGGAATCATGATAAATTTTGTATATTAAGGCTCCACGTCGATACTGTTGAGACCCGAGCGGTCGTTTACATGAAAACATGCTAGAAATCATGCTAAGTTAAATGCTAAGGCTTCACACCAAAAATGCTGAGACCCGAGTGGTCGTATATTGCTTTCTCCTTATGTCTTTATTTGATTTCATATACTCAGTCCTGTCATACCATATCATTTCATGCCTCAGTCGGTAATTGTTAATTTTATATATTATTATTGTTTCGGGCTAATTCATGCATATGCGAGCTCATGTGAGCGAGACTTGAGAGAAATAACTAAGTGAGGCCGAGAGCCTGTTATTGAGAGAGATACGAGATCGGATTGCACACCGCAGTGATACTCTAACCATGCCTTCATTGGCTTGATATAGTGCTTGGGCTAAGAGAAGCCCCTCCGGAGTCTTTACACCTCAGTGAGCGCATTGATATTTGAGGGATGGATCTTCCCTAGGCATGGATCTTGTCCGAAGTTGATGATATGTGAGGGATGGATCTTCCCTGGACATGTTTTTTGTTTAAAGTTGATGATATGCAAGGGATGGATCGTCCCTAGACATGGATATTGTCTGAGTGTTGCATTCCGGAAACGGATCTTCTCCGTGGGGCTGGATTGGCCCTTTTCCTCAGTACTGAGTGACTACGGTCACCGGTGTTTATGCATATTCCGGGATGGAACTTCCTAGGGCTGAGAGCCATATATAGTACTGAGTGGACTTTTGTGGGAGAGTTGTGGGCACTATGTGCATTTTCACACTGTGATATGTTGGTATATAGAGCGTATTCAGATATATCTTGCATATTCTGTTGTTATTTTCTGATAAACTATGAACATGACTAAATTTTGTACGCTGATGATTATAGTTATTGAGGTTTAGTCCGTCACTACCTCTCAGCCCATAGTTTGGGTTCGTTACTTCTGAGTTGGTGTAGTCATGTTACCCCCTGCACCTTGTGTGCAGATCCTGGTACAACGGGACCCAGTAGTGGTTGTTGAGCTGGTGATAGAGTTCCTTTGGAGAATTCGAGGTAGTAGCTGGAAATCGCAACCTCGATTACCTCCTTCTCTATCTACCTGTCATTTTCTTTCTTTCAGACAACTTTATGACGACTATGTATTTGATATTTTCGATATGGTAGCTCATGACTTGGTGACCATAGATCTGGGATTTGATTTTTAAATTTTGCTTTAGTGATATTAGGCTTTCAAATGGATTATTATCGTTACTTTTGCTTATGAAACTATAAATTTTCTGAAAAACAAACTTTGCTTCAATGAAGTGTGCGGCTTGGTTGATTCCACGACAGGCACCATCACAACTAAGTGTTTGGGGTCGTGACACTCTACAATTGGGCCTAGATAATATTGTTTGTAAAAATAAAACTACTACATTATTGGGATTTTGTCTGAAAAGTGAGGCAGCCCAACACCCCTCGTCCCCAAGCTGGAGGGGGAAGCCACTCCAAGCTTGCCAAGAAAAAGATAGTGAAGAGGCCATGCAACAGACTTACTCAAACTATCATCAGGTTGTTTGACACTAAGGATATGGTGAAGAGAACTCAATCCATACCATCAACAATCTCTAACAACATGGCGGTCAATGTCAATATGTTTGGTCCCTTCGCAGAATAAAAGACTTTTGGCAATATGCAAGGCATCCTGGCTGTCATAGAATACCTGAACATGAGAACTGAAGATCAAACCAAGGTCACCAAATAAAAGAACCAACCAGGAAATTTCAGCCACAACTTTCCTTAAAGCTTTGTACTCAGCTTCAGTAGAGCAAAGAAATATGGATGGTTGTTTCTTGCACATCCAAGAGATAGGACACCCACCAAAACTAATGAACAAACTAGTGATGGACTTGTGAGACTGTGTACATATAGCCCAATCAGGTTCAGAATAACCAAAAGAAATGTATCAGGGGAATTGGATAAAAAAATACCCTACCTAGTGTCATTCAACATATACCCGAGAACATGAACATAAACCAACATATGGGGAATCTTATGAGCCTGAAGAAATAGGATCAAGTATTGAACAGAAAATGTAATGTCTGGTCTAGTGTTCTGTAAAAAGTTGAGTTTCCCCACAAGTCTTCTATAGAGGCTAAGATCAGTAAGAGGTTGTCCCATGTCAGGAATGGGCTTGATAGAAGACTCAAGAAGAGTCACTACAGGAGAAAAATGATGGCAATTGAATTCATCCAAGAGGTCAGAAGCAAACTTGTGTTGACTGAGCAAATAAACCTAAGATTTCTTGATAACCTCCAGGCCCAAAAATCATAGACAGACCCCAAATCATTAATATTAAACTGAGAGTCAACGACATTGTTTAACCAAAGAATTTGATTCTCTGCCAACGCTAATTTAGGAAGAACACGGGTTTCTGATAACAAAATAATATACTAATAATTGCAAGTAAACTTGTAATTAGAAAGCAGTAAGATGTGTAAAAATTAAGTACATTGCAATAGCGGTTAGAACGTGTCTTTACAAGATATATTTTACTATCTTATATAGGGAATTTCTTAATATAACGTCTACCATTTTCAATGATTGAGAATTAATGACTTATAATGACATTAATGTAACATTACAATGATTAACCGTAATTGTCACGTGAACGTTATGTAACGTTTGGCTCATTAATTGAAGATCTCTGAATCTGCCCTGTATCTTACCCTGATTCATTTTGATCGTGTCTCTTCATCTTCTCGATTAGGTTGAGATTCCTGTATCTGGTTACCCCATGGATATGTTGTTTCGTGCCTCTTTGTTTCGTACCTCTTCATAAAGTCTCGTCCAGTTGTCATGTTCACATTTTCAACATAGATTGATTATTACACGTGTGAAGCTCTTTTTTACCAATACAGATAGTCCCCCCACTTACCATTTATTTATCGATTAATATTTGGTAAGTGGATACTTATTTATGGCGGGAATATTTTGCCGCCGCTTCACTCGTAACATTGCATCCATCTCTGAACATAGGTGTCGCTTGTCACTTCCATTTAATGCCCATGCCACGTGCCGTTCACGGGTTGATTCTACAATTACTCAGCGCCTTTTAGGGCTTTTTGCGGCTGCATTCATCATGAAGTGACAGCTTCAATTATGACTTTCACATCATTATTGTTTTTCATTTTTTGACGGTTGCCTTTGAGTATAAATACCCCTTTTCCTTTCTTTACTTTCACGAAAAACTTCTGACCTTCTTTCTTTATTTGTAAATTCTTCATTCTTCGTAAGTATGTCTTGTTCAAACCAGCAATCTAAGAAAATCATTAATGTTGAAGATTTGACTCACTCTTCTGCTCTAACTCGGAGTAGGAGAGGTGGAAGGCTTAGGAGCTTAGGTTCTACCCCTTCCAGGGGTTCTTCTTCTTCTCATGTTACTCCCCCATCTTGTTTTAGGTATTCTGTTTCTTTATCTTCTTCAGGGGCTAGGGCTTCGAGATCTTTGCCAAAGAGTAGAGGACATAGTAAACCGCTTTGCGAGCCGAGGGTCAATGAAATTATCCCTGCAGAGTGTTCTTTTGCCAAGGATAGCAAGGCCATGAGCGAATAGTTTTCTTCAACGTCTTCGCATGACAGTGCTAAAATTTATCCTACTCAGATAACAGAGGGCTTGGTGCCTCTTGTACGCAGGGATTGTTCTTGGAAGCCTGTTTTTCCTGTTATTGTTCCTGGCAATAACCAAAGAATAACCTCTTACAAGACCGGGTATTCTTATGTTTATACTTACCCTTTCACGTTAGGATTCAAGCCTCTTATCAACCCTGTTATTATTGAGTTTTGTCGATTCTTCAAAATTTGTCTGGGACGAGTCGGTCCTCTTGTTTGGCGAGTCGTCGCGTGCCTTAGGTATTTGGCCAATTTAGATTTCGTACCCTTCACTTTTCATCATCTTATTCACCTCTATTCTCCGATGATGTTCCTCCAAGGAGTGTTTACTCTTACGGCGAGGAGTGAAAGGGTGTTAGTTACTCATGATTATGATAAAGACCGAGGGTGGTACCTTCGATATGTTGTTGTCCCTACTGCAGGTTTAGTAGGGGAAGAAAATATCCCCTTCCCTGCGAAGTGGAATCTTGCACGTGAGTACAGATTTGCTCACCCTCCTCCGCTTTGCTTTTGATACTTTATCAGTACTGTAAATGTTTCTTTTCTTTGCAGCAATCATGGGAATCGTTGAGAATGTCTCCGGTCTCCGAGATAGGGTAGAAAAATTCTTGATGATTGATCCGTTAGAAGAACGTTCGTGGAATACCTCTCTGGGAGGTTTGGCTGGAAGGTTAAGACCCACAGTGAGCAAAGTGTTTTGTCTTTACTTTTTTCTTCTTTTAAGTTTTACCTGACCCCTTTCATTTGGTAAGGTTTGCTGCTCATGGTATTTCTGTTGTGGCTGTGTCCGCTTCAAGGTTATCCCTAGCAAAGGACCAGGAGATCATTGCTGGTTCCTCCTCATCAAAAAGAAAAGCAAGTGGGTCCAGGACCTTAGAGGAGGAGGAGGAAGAAGAGGGTTCGCTAGTCCACAGGTTACGTAGGAGGAAGGTGGTCTCTGACGATGAGTCTGCACCTATTGTTGACCCTCCCGTGCCTGAATCTGAACTTTCTTCCCCTGAGGATGCGATGCTGTCTCCTGTTCGTGAATCTGTTGATCTCCTGTTTCGTAAGGGTTTCGGTACATTTCTGATAAAGCCCCTCTTGCTGTTTTCTCTCCTCCTTCCCCTAAAGAGTTTCCTTCAATTTCTGCTCCCTTGGTCATTCTTGCTCCTGCTACCGTTTCTGTTCCCGTGGATTTTTCCCATCCTTCTTCGTTCGTGGCTCCTTTATATGCCACTGCTTCCGTGCCTTCTGCTGTAGAAGTAGGGTCTTCCAGCAGGGGGGAGATGAGGCAGGTTGTACTAGAGGTTCCAGCAGCGAGCAGCCAAAAGTCGGGCCAGGCTGATGTATGGCTAAATCCATTGATAGGTCTGACTGAAAGGTCTAAGCTGGAAATCCACGGTACCCTGACTTGGATGAACGAGATTGTGAACTCGTCTTTAAAGGTAAAACTTTCTTTTTATACGTACTTACATATGCTCTTACCGTATCTAATTTATCTCTTTTATGTAGATCAATCTTGTAGGCACAGATTTAATGAAGAGGGTCGTTCAGATGGAGAAAGCAGCAAAGGATTTTCAAATCGAGGCTATCAATTGGAAGGAGCAGTACGAGAGTTTGCACCTAGACATGGATGCAATGGAGGAAGAAAAATGTACCTTGGAACAGCGTGTTAGAGTTATTGCAGCAGAACTGGCCGTTGAGAAGGCGTCTTTGAACCAGGCAGGCAAGGATAAGAGTGTCTTAGAGTCTTCATTTGCAGAGCAGCTTTCCCGTGCCTCTGAGGAGATTAGGAGCCTGAAGGCCTTGTTGGACCAGAAGGAGGAGTACTCTGGTGAACTTGTTTAATCGCTCACTCAATCCCAGGAAGACCTCCGTAACTCTTTGGAGAAAGTCCAGTTTCTGGAAAGGTCTCTTGCTCCTATAAAGGTCTCTCATGATGCTGCCGTGGCTGAAAGAGATGAGTTAAAAGCTGAAGCTAAAGCTGAACAGTGGGAGAAAGATTATGAAGGTCTTGAAGACAAAGCAGCCGTTGATGTTAGCTGGGCTTATCTGAAATCCCACCTTGACACATTGACGGAAATGGGCCAAGATGGTTTTGACTTGGAAGCCGAAATTGCCAAAGTCAAAGAGACGATTGAGAGGTCTCAGCAAAGTCAGAACCTTTCTTCACCTGAGGTTGAGGCCCCTGCTTCTCATGTCTCCCTCCCCATCTCAATCTGCTCCTTCTGCCAGTGAAGACAACCCCCATCTAAAAAAGTTTAAAGAACTTGGTTCTCTTTTTTATTTTTATTTGTATCAATTGGTGGTTACCCCCAGTCCCATCGGGGGTAAAGTTGGATCCTTTGTAAGTCCCCAACTGACAACTTAGGGGAAATCAATGTAAAACTTAACTCGACATAGACTAAGTTAACACTTAGTTTATTTTGCCATAATATATTAGTATCAATGTTAGCATGACTTTAACATTCTTCGAGTTTCTATTTTACTCTCAAGTTTTTGCATGCTTTCTTTTTGAGGTTTTTGGTTTACCTCTGAGTTTTTGACTTTGCATTAATAATGCGTAGATTATTCGTTCCTTTTCGTAACTGGCACGATTTTATAAAAGAGGGCCCTTTTTTTATCGACGTTAATGAAGAAGACGTCTCAACTTCATAATGGTGTAAATATACAAAAGAGGGATAGGAATTTTCACACATTTTTCTTTAACAATGTTTTGAAGAAAGTTTATGCATTTGAACTTTCATAACATTTCACATGTGTTTATGTATCATCTATAACTAATTTTGCAACTGTTTTTTCTTTTAACAGATTCGATATAACCTTTCACTCTTAACTATTTTTCTTTTGCAATAGCTTTTTCGAATTAGTACAAGGGGATAACTGTTTTTGCTTACAATAGTTTTAAATGTAAGGGTATGAATTTTTACTCATAATTGTTTTTATTGATAACGATTTTCAAATGAATACAAGGGTAATGCTTTTTCATCCGTAACTGTTTTTATTCACAACAGTTTTCTGAATAGATATAAGGATAATGATATTTCATCCATAATTGTTTTCATTTATAATAGTTTCCTCAATAAGTACAAGGATAATGATCTTTCATTCATAACCGTTTTCATTTACAACAGTTTTTGAGTAAGTACAAGGATGATGATCTTTCATTCTTAACTGTTTTCAAGTACAAAAGTTTCTGAGTAAGTACAAGGATGTGTAGTTTTACCCGTAACTAATGTTCTGCCTTTAACCTGAACACTCGTTTATATTTACGAATATGTTTTTCGAAGGTTTTTGAGTCAGGCTTTCTGTTTTGAGTCTTTAGGTCTTTAAATTTTCCCATAGTACTTGACTTGTTGGGAAGATGGATCTTCAGGCTCAAGCTTTGACTTTTTGATAGTCTTCTTTGCTTAATCTTTGCCTTCCATACTGTATAATCCCCCAAGTGTTTGAGCTTTGAAGAATGAAATCTCGAGCACTTGACTACTCCTTCCTTGTGGTCCTTTTCCTGAAAAAGAAAAACATACGGGACTCAAAGGTATATAGTTTTTAGATGATGACTACTTAACCCTTTAAAACGTCCATCAGAAAGTTGTAACCCTAGACCGGGAATTCAGTTACTTCCTCATGTCTTTGCAGGTCTGATATCATCATCTGGTGATGGGATAGCTTTTTGCCTATCATCTAAAATGGTTAGTGTAATTTTAGCTATCCAAAAGTTAAATCGAACGTAATGGTACCTAACCGGGGGTATTCCTTTTACTCAAAAGTAGTACTTCTTCTAATGAACATCATTCTAACTAGTTGGTAGGATTCTGCCGTCCATAGTCTCCAGCTCATACGCACCTTTTCCACCAATGTCACGGACTTTGTAAGGTCCTTCCCAATTCAGAT
The DNA here is from genome assembly GCA_005239495.1 of Nicotiana undulata. NCBI lineage: Eukaryota > Viridiplantae > Streptophyta > Magnoliopsida > Solanales > Solanaceae > Nicotiana > Nicotiana undulata. The sequence continues at coordinate 12,842 of ML284645.1, forward strand.
TTAGCTTTCTTACACCATCTTCTTTCGTTGATTGGAAGACTTTTTTGAGAACGAAGTCCCCAATTTTGAAATACCTTAGGTGAGCTTGTTTGTTGTAACATCGCTCTATAATTTGTTTTTGGGCCGCCATATGTATTAGTGCAGCTTCTCTTCTTTGCTCGAGTAAGTCCAGATTCATCCTCAACTCGTCGTTGTTTGATTCTTCCGTTGTTGTTGTGAACCTTGTTCTTGGTTCGCCAATTTCCACCAATATTAAAACTTCCGAGCCGTAATCAAGTGCGAATGGAGTCTCTCCCGTAGCTATTTTTGCAGTAGTTATGTAAGCCCATAATACCGCTGGTAGCTCATCTGGCCAGCTTCCCTTGGCTCTTTCCACCCGTTTCTTTAGGTTGTTAACAATGACTTTTTTTGTTTACTCGGCTTGCCCATTAGCTACGGGGTGATAATGGTGATGAAGTGATTCTCTTGATTTGCCAACTTCCAAAGAATTCTGTGATTTGTGAGCCTATAAATTGTGGGCCATTGTCACATGTGATCTCCTTCGGTATTCCAAAGCGGCATATTATGTTTCTCCATATGAAACTCTTCACTTCTTTTTTTCGCATCTATTTAAAAGCTTCTGCCTTCATCCACTTTAGAAATAATCACTTAATACAAGTAAGAACCGTACCTTTTCTTTAGCTGGGGGAAGGGGTCCCACTATGTCCATGCCCCATTTCATGAATGGCCAAGGCGATATCACTGGGTGAAGTAGCTTCGCTGGTCGATGCATGTTGTTAGAAAATCGTTGGCATTTGTCGCATTTAGCTATGAAACTCTCAGCCACTTCTTCAGTTTTGGGATAGTAGTACCCTGCTCTGATTAGAGTTTTGACTAAGGATCTTGCTCCTGAATGATTTTTGCAGTGTCCTTCGTGTACTTCTTTCATAACGAAATCCGTTTGATTGGCTCCGAGGCACTTAGCTAAGGGACCTCCAAACATTTTGCGGTATAATGTGTCACGAATGAGGCAGTACCGTGCAGCTTTTCGGTGAAGCGCTTGAGCTTCTTTCTAATCCTCGGGTACGGTGCCATTCTGCAAAAAGATTAAAATTTCATTTCTCCAATCCCAGGTTAAATGGTTAAATGTTACCTCACTTTTATCTTGGTCGATTGTTGAATGAAATAGGTGAATGACAATTGCATTGTCTTTATTTGTCACTTCTGCAACTGCTGCAAGGTTAGCTAATGCATCCGCTTATGCATTTTCCTCCCTGGGTATTTGCATAATTTTCCATGACTGGAATTGTCTTACTAGGTCTCGTGCATTTTTCAGATATTGTTGCATCCTGGTCTCTCTAGCGATATAAGTCCCCTGCATCTAGTTCACCACTAGTTGAGAGTCACTTTTGATCATGATTTGCTCGATTGAGAGTTCTCGTTCCAGTTCAAGCCCTGCAATGACAGCTTCGTACTCTACTTCAATGTTAGTTATGGGACAACATTTAATAGCTTGCCGTATCTTTTCACCCGTAGGTGATATTAAAACAACTCCCAAGCAGGCTCCTTTTATATTAGAAGAGTCGTCAGTGAATAGGGTCCATATTCTTTGATTAGCCCCGTTAAAGAGTTGTGACTCTTTTTCTTCCTCGGGGATTATACTAGTATTAAAATCAGCGATGAAATCAACTAACATTTGAGACTTTATAGCAGTCCTAGGCTGATATATTATGTCATGCTCGCTTAATTCTATTGCCCATTTGGCTAATCTTCCTGATAAGTCTTGTTTATGTACAATATATCTCAATGGGTATGAGGTCACAACGGTGATTGGATGGCATTGAAAATATGGTCTTAACTTTCTGGCTGTCATTATTAAAGCTAAGGCTAAATTTTCTAGATGTAGATATCTAGTTTCGGCATCTAATAAAGACTTGCTTGCATAATAAATTGGAGATTGTTTACCTTTGTCTTCTCTTACCAGTATCGCACTTACAATAATTTCTGCCTTAGACAGCCTTTCCCCCCTTTTGGCTTAGACAGCAACGGGGGTTTTGATAGATAGGCCTTCAGATCTTTGAGAGCCTATTGACATTCTTCAGTCCATTCGAACTAATTCTGCTTTTTAAGAACTGAGAAAAATTTAAAACTCTTCTCCGAGGACCTGGAGATAAATCTTCCTAAGGCTGCAATTCTTCCTGTTAGTCTTTGAACTTCCTTTTTACTCGTAAGTATATTGGGTATTCCATCAATAGCTTTAATTTGAGCAGGATTTACTTCTATTCCTCTATTTGATACAAGGAAACCCAAAAACTTACCTAATTCTACGCAAAAGGCGCATTTTTCTGGATTCTGTTTCATATTATACCTGCGTAGGATTTCGAAGGTAATTGAAAGATGTTGGAAATGATCTTTCGCTTGTGTTGATTTCACCAACATGTCATCAATGTGTATGTCACGACCCAAATTCCCACCCTTTGGGCCGTGACTGCGCCTAACGTTGAACCCGCTAGGCCAGCCAACGTATAACTTGCAATAACAATTTAAAATCATTTAATACTGAACGAAATGATAGTTCGTCGCTTTCAACAAATTCCCAATAAAATCCTGTAAGCATTGCTTAATAAAAATAACGAAACTTTAAGAATGCGGAGAATAAAGACATGACAAACATGAAATAACGTAAAACTTCCCACACTAGTAACTCTCAAAACTTTACTGAGCCTTTCAAATCCCTTCAATTGTTTCACAGCAGAGAAATAATAATAATATCTTAGAAAAACTCAAAATGAAATGATAAGACATCTACAACGAACAATCCCAAAATCGGGGTGTAGCAATCTCACGGACTAACTACTGGAATTTCTAAATACAAGTCTGGAAATGAAAATACGACACTGTCTTGGAAATAAGAAGAAAGTCAATAAAACGGTAAAGGAGAGAAGCCTCGGGATCCACGATCGCCAGTGTATACCTCGAAGCTCTGACGTGGACTGAAGGTATCTCCCTCAGAACGCTCCACGGGGTCCGGTAGCAGGGTCTGCACAACACAAGGAAGTGCAGTGTAGTATCAGTACAACCGACCCCATGTACTGAGTAAGTGCCAAGCCTAACCTCGGCCGAAGTAGTGACGAGGCTAGACTTGACATTAACGATAACCTGTCCTATTCTACAGCAGGTAACAGGAAATAACACAAGGCAGGTGATAAACAGGCAAGTAGGGGATACGGGAGAAATAAAGGGGAACAAGTGGAATAAAACAGTCACATCGACAGATAGAAGTAATTCAACATATTCGACAACGAAACAATATAAATGTCGGAAAAATAAACAATGGTACGACATCACCCTTCGTGCTTTTACTCTCTTCCTCACAATGCAATTCAATCGAATATAATGGC